>VBSM01000272.1:1359058-1415299 GCA_008086735.1 Cheirogaleus medius
AAAAAAAAAAAAAGAAAAAAGAAAAAAGCAAGCTATCTTGAGCTTATTTCTTTAATAGCTTAGAAAATTTGAGTCCAACAAAGCCAAGTGCTTGTTATTGCCAGGTGCTAAGTTAGTCCCAGCTGTATTGATGATAAACCTCTTTTCTCCAGGGCTGCCTGTGTACTTGTTTTTGACCTGTTGCTCTGGGGATAATATCTCCATCCTCACTAAAAACTCCCTGATATGTGAGTGCATGAGGCAGAAACAGCTGGAAAGAATGTGCATATAAACTGCAAGTCTGGAGATTTAGATTCTGCTTGGTTGCATTGTTTTTGCATAGAAAATACCTAGAAAACAAGGATGACAGAAATCAGGATCGTTATTAAATTTTGAAAACATAAAACGTACAGAAAAGGAAAAGTAACTATAGGCATCCCTATGACTTAGCTGTGAATAGCGTCTACATAGACATAATAATGTAAACATTGAAAGTTGAGCTAACTGAAGTATAACATAACTAAATCTACTGGGAGGATGGTGGATGATGCATATGTGTGTGTGTGTGTGTGTGTCTGTGTGTGTGTAGTTGTATGGAGGGGAGAGAGAACAAGAACCAAATCATAATTTTCCAAAATGGAAGGTCAACAGATAATGCCTAGAGGTGAAAAATGAAGTGGCAACATAGGCATGTTATTTAGTGTTATGGAGATAAATAAGGAAAGAATCAGTTAAAATAGTTAAAAAGCAGTTGCCTCGGAGAAGTGGGAAATGGGGCAGAGAGAAGATTCAGCATAACAGCTGTGTTCTTGCAACAAGCCCTGTTGCAAAATTTGACTTCTTTAAAACTATGTGCCTGTAGAACTTTTTAAAAAAAGTAATCACAAATTATAAAAAAAGAAACATATTCAAAACTGATACAATACCTTGTGGATCTCCTTGCTCATGCGCAGGATGCATCCCCCACGTGGAGGGGGCAGACCCGGAGAACTGGGAGCCCTCGACCGTGACTGCTAAGGCTGCACACTGGTGCTCTGATCCATGGTAAATGACCAGGGCTCCAGGCTGGGCTGGGGTGCCCGCGGGCCTCCCTGCCTGTCCACACCGGCATCCCTGCATCCTCTGTGAGGGCTTCCTTAGCAGTGACCACTGGCCCAAACAGCAGAGCCCATGAGATTTGTCACCTGTTCACAGGGGGTGTCCAAGGTGAATACAGGACAGTTCTGTTGTCATTCACTATTTATGTTTCCTTGTTCATGGACCTCAAAATAACTTTGCTCCATTTCTCACCAGGCAAGTAGCTAAAAACCAGGTTCCTACAGAGAGCTCCAGAGTTTATGAAGACTGATTTTTAATTTTTGAAAATCAAGATGAACTCTTTACTGTGCTTTCTGCTATATCACCTTTGTCATTGTCATCACTGTCATCACCCCATTGGCCAATATTTGTGTTCTCAAACTGAACTCTTGGCTTCTCCCTCTCAAAACCCCCTTCTCAGCCCTTGGTGTTCCCCATCTCAGTAAATGGCATTTCCATTCGTCTGCTTGTTCAGGCCGTCATCTTTGACTCTTATCTGTTTCTCGTACTCTACATCCCACCCGCGTGGAAACCCTGTGAATTCTACTTTTAAAATGCACCCAAGATCTGTCCACTTCTCTACCTCTGTGGTCACCACCCTGGTGGCATGGATAGTCCAGGCCACCATCATCTCTCACCTGGATGCCTGCAGTAGTCTCCTGAGAGCATCCCTGCTCCCACCCTGGGCCCCTATAATCTGACAATGCAAATCTTAAAACTCTAGCACCTTTCCAGGGTACCTAGATTGTACTGATAGTGATTAGCAAGGTTCTACATGTTCTGGCCACCTCTCCAGCTTCATTTCCCACCTGTCTGTCCCCAGCTTTCTCTACTTCATCCACATTGTTCTTCTTGCAGTTCCTTGACCACTTCCAGCTTGCTTCTGCCTCAGGGCCCTTGCACTTGCAGTTCCCTGCTGGACGTTTACTCCAGATAGCCACATGCCTTGCTCCTTCCCTTCATTTAGGTCTCTGCCTAAATGAAAGCTCATCAGAAAGGCCTTTCATGGCTATATTATGTAAATGGTACCCTGGCCTCTGCACATCACTGTCTATTCCCTTCTCCTTCTTTACCTTCCGTCACAGGACTTGCCATTTCTGCACTACATCACATATTTGTTTATTTGACTTCCCCTGTAGACTCTAATCTCTATGAGCATCTGACATGTTGATCCCCTGATTTATCCACAGCCTAAGAACAGTGCTACCACACAATAGGCATTTGGTAGATATCTGTTGAATGTCCCTGTGAATGAATCCTGCACCCACTGTGGGCAGAGTGCTCCCAGGCATTATAGGATATAGAGACTTCAGACTTGTTCCTACATCAGATTTGTCACACCCATGGAGCATTATGTGACCACAGGAAGTGGCCCACATTGACTTCTGGCAGTTGTGGAGGTAGTCTACTCCCTTCTTAGTTCCTTCTCATGCCTTTGACCTACATGGCTGGAATTAATAGTGTGTGGCATGGTAGAGGGTGGGGCAGAGATGAGCCAGAGAATTCCCTGCAGTTGAAATTTTATGTGTGGGTTTGATTGGGTGATCAAAGCTATCTCCATCTATGGGTCATCTGCACATATCTGGGTTTTACTGATGTGTCTCAGTGGTCTCATCTGTTTTTTCTCACCTTTTTAGAAAATGTCATTCTCTCAACTGACTTTTTGAGAAGATTTAGCTGTGTGCATGGGGAGTAATGAGGCCCCACTTCCAAATTGCCCTCTTTGTGAAAATGTAGTGATATAAATACTTTTGAGCATCTGCTATATTCTTAGCTCTGTTCTACACAGTGTGGATGCAGGTGGAATATCAGCCCTGAAGAGGGTTTAAGCCTCTTTTCAGGGGCAAGAGTGAACCACATAAAAGAGCGTGAGTCTTCTTAGGGTATTAATGCCCTTTGAAAGCATAGGTCCTGCATAACTTTTATCATTGCCTGCACTTCGGGATGGCTATGCCAAGCTTCCTTTACTTCGACTTTCTTCTTCGGCAAATGGAATGCCAGACATTAATTAAATGTCAATGACTATTCCTGCCAGTTCAATTTTCTGGCTCTATCTAATTAAAATTAAATGGTGAAAGAGGTTAGGCAGACTAAATCAAAGGAACAAAAGGAGTTCAAGCTTCCAAACTGTGTCCCTGCATTTGCTAAATCAATTTCAATTAGCTGCCTAAAGCTGTTTGGCTGCTTTGTGAAGCAAGATGCTTGCCTTTTGGAGAGAGTCTTTGCTCTTTCCAGTTACCCACAATGACTTTAGCAATCTCATGGCCCTGAGAGTCTCTGAATCCTTTTTGTTCATGCTGCAAGGTAAGCAAATGAAAAGGTGGATTTCCAGGATGGGAACCACAGGTGGAGAAGGAATTCTGTTTGTTTCCAAGGCAGTCCCACCCTGGGCCCACTCTCTCTTGGTCAATATCTGTCTTCTGTATTCCAACGTGGCTGGGTTGGAGAGTTGTCTGATTTGTGTATTTCCTTTCCTCTATTGGCAGAGCAAGAAAGAATAGACCTGAGAGATGAGGAGCTTGCTAATTCAGCCAATAATAATTTATTTGCTACTCAGGAGAAGCCAAATTCATTGTGGGCAGCTTTTCCTAACCGAATTAAGTGTTCATCAGTAAATTAAAATATACTACTAATTTCTTATCTCTTTGTGTGTTTGTTTTTGGTTGAATTTTTATATTTTCAGGTATTATTATTATAAATTTATTTTTAGATTACAGTTGTCCAAATGAACTTACCACATGCTCCAATTATGCTTTAGATGGGTCTTTTGGTATTAATTTTTAAATATATTTATAGTTGTGAATGATGGTATATTATATTAATATTAAAACATCTTACATTTTTTTTTTTTAGTTACAAAATGCTCACAGGTTCCTAGGCAAATGTAATACCCTTGGTATTAAAATGCTTCTGTGGGGGCTTAATTTCTGCTGAATGATAATTTTTAATAGTTGGAAATGCTAGAAGTTTTTAAAACTTCTTTAATGCTCAGAGAGGCTTCTTTTTTTGGTGCCTGCAACTCATAAACTTTTGTAGATCTGAGAAAGCCATACATAGCCACTCTGGCTCACCACTGGGTGGTGGGGTTCAGAACTAGTCAGTTTGTGAGTAGAGATCCATCTATAGTTTTACTGCATTGCTACCAGAAATCTTCTGATGGTATATTTAGATCATGGTTAAAGTCTCAAACCAGCTTTTGTTGTGACCTAGGAAAAGGGAATGAGCATATAACATGGATATACTAGAAATAATTATTAAAGATTCAATAAAACTAGGCATGATGAGATAATATTGAGATAAGTCATGTAATTTTGATAGTGGGCCAGTTCTAGACATTAGTTCAAATGAAAATATATATCTCTCTGGCTGTGTGTTCCATAATGGACAATACTTCAAAGCAGTCACTGATACTTTAGAAACAAAAGTAACAAATAAAAATCTTAGAGATTAGCTCTTTCCTATGCAAAGTCCGCCTCTAATCTGGTATTTTTTTCATACTGTTACTGGAAGGATTTGAGGCTGGTTTTGGCATGTTATATTTATATTTTTTGATCAGTGAAACTTAATTATATAGGTATTATTCACCTTTAATGAGCAAACATTCATGTGGAAATCTGTTTACAAAAAAAGAGTGGACTGAAAGCAGAAAGATGGGAAGAGTGATTTGTATCTGATTTAATATAATCTAATCATATTAAATCTTAATTAGAGAAGAAGTTTTAAGCTGTGGATCTCATCTGGAGAAATATGCCTGAAAGCACTCCTAAGACAGAAACGAGCTTTTCCTTAATTCACTATCATAACTTGGTTTACATATTCATTCCAAGGCCTTGAGATAATCCCCAGTTTTAACCTTACAGCTGCAAAAATCCACATACCATTATATTATGAACTTCAGAGACAGGAGAAATTGTTTTGTATTACTAAGACTGCTGTCCATTGGATTTCTAAAAGCATGAAATTTTATATGTGTAAAGCCCATTTTTAATCAAATCTTTAAATACCATATGATTTAAATTTCTCAGAGAATCAAAATGCCACCATTTTTCAATGTTATAGTATTAAATTATGTAATAATTTAATATGTAATTTTTAACATGGTTTAAAAATCAACTTCCAGATTATTTAGAAAATACTGTGTATCTTGTTTTGTTTTGTGTAATGTGCTTCATATTTTAAATGTAGCTTACCCAATCAATATGTTACCCAATGTTATTAACTTACCCAATATTATTAACTTTGCATATTTATAATAAAATGAAATTAAAATCCAACAGCCTAATGCTTCTGAAAATAAATATATAAAGCTTTATTATTTTTTTAATCATTTGTAATTTGATTTGACCTTCCAAAATGTTCTTCCTTCATTACATTTCTTTTTTTTTCTTTCTTGGTTCTTTCTTGGAACCAAAGGTAAAAGTGATTAGCATCAGCCTACAAATTGATCTGTCTCTTTAATCAGCCAAGTAATGGGTGATTTACAACAATGGCATGTTAGAAAATGCTCATCATGGAAGTCAAGAAGGGAAGCAAGAGGGAACTTGTGGGGAAATGTGTTGGAGAAACGGCAGAGACGAGGAGTTGCAGACACCAATTGCATGGCAACAGAGGAGACTAATAAATTCTAATCTTAGCCAAGAGCACAGGTTCTTACTCCAGGAACTATTTTCCAGAATAATCCATGGCTATGGAGGCTGCAGGTGGTCTGCATACCTCATAAATAAGGAATGTTGTCAAAGATGCTGCTCCAAGAGAGGGAAGCACTGCCAGGAAGAGATGCATGTAGTCACTTTGTTCTCCCATTCCAATTTGGTTTCTGTAGCCATGAGCCATTGAGGTTGTTCTCTGCTCACTGCCTGCTCCAATAGGTTCTCCTCCACTCATCTATGCCTGGATGTCTCAGCAGCATTTCACATAGGTGGCCATCCCCTTCTCCAAAACACACTGCCTTCCCTTAATGCTGGGGCACCAGATATCGTATTTGTCTTACTTCTGCACCGCTCTGTCCTGATTGTCTTCCCTCTTTCCAACTCCTCTGACCCTTTTGTGTTGGCCTTTCCTTGGGCTCTGTCCAAGGTGCTCTTGTAAACTCTACTTACATCACTCCCTAGGTAATCCCATCCAGTCCTGTGATGAGATGTTTTAAATACCATGTACACGATGAAAGTTTCTAAAAGGTATACCTCTAACTCCTGCCTTGTATCTCCAATTCTCTGCTGGATATTTCTACCTGGATCCCAGTTGAATATCTCAAAGGTCGAAACAGACTGCTTGTTCCCTATCCCTCATCTCCAGTCCCAGGCAAATCTGTTCCTTTTCAAACCATGCCACAGCTGCTCTAGCCAAAATCTTCTTTTTACTGATACTTCCAAACCAGCAGCAATGCCATCAGCTTCACCTCCAAAATGTGTTCTGGATTTTCCCAGTTCTCCCCATCTCCCCCAAGCATATATCACTGTTGTCCACCACCTTCTCCTGTGTCACCTGTTGTGTGGTCTCCTGCTCTGACTCCATGGCCTTTCAACAATTCGTTCTCCACAGGCAGTTCTCCACTCAACAGGTTTTTTAAGGCAAATAAGATCATATCACTTCCCTGCATAAAACTGTCCAGGGGCTGCCAATTGTACTCTGCCTAAAATCCAAACTCAGCCATGACCTACAGGACTCATGAGGGCAGAGTGAGCTGGACTGAGCCCTAGCACCAGGGAGAAAAGTGGAGAGTTGACCATTTCTGTCTCAGTGAGAGGTAAGGAAAGATGCCCACAATAAAGGGTGTGGAGCAAAAACAGGAGCTTTCCGAGCTTTGTTTCATCACAAAACCTTGTAGGTGTTTCATTCAGCTTTATATAAATCAACCGTTTGATTAACAGGCCTCTAGCTTGCTCTCTAGATTGAGTTTCCTAGGTTGGGGGGTGTCTATGGGCATGTGTATCCTAAAACTCTGACATTGTTTGCAAAATTGTGTGTTTTTGGTTTCATGTGCATTGTTTTTCCTGGAAAGAGCATCCGTTGCTTTTATCAGTTCTCAAAGAGGTCTGTGGCTATCACTAAAAATAGCTTATTTAAATATAGAGACTTAGGGATTAAGCTGAGGAAAAGAAGGCAATGGAATCTAGGTTGCTTGCTCTGAGATGCCTTTGGAGCCTGTGGTTAGGGCCTGATTGCCATAGAGATCCAGTTTGTGTTGTTCGGATGGCAGCACTGAACAGTAGGATATCTTGGGATGATTGGAATGTTTTATATCTGTGTCATTCAGTATGGTAGCTACTAGCAACGTGCATACTGGAAATGTAGCTAGTGTGACTAAGGAACTGAATTTTTAAACTTCATTTAATTTTACTTAATCTAAATTGAAATAGCCACATGTGGCTAGTGGCTGCCACATTGTACAGTGCAGACTCAAGCCTTGTTGTCCAAACGTAGCTGGGCATTAATTATTATTTATTATTTATTCCTGATGTTGTTTAGCACTTCGGATCTTTCCAAGCTCCTTAGCATCTCTCCTCCCAAGTCATTCTATGAGAGGTAGATTGGACAGGTTTTCTTCTATGATATTACTGAGGAAATACAGTCATGTTTGCATGTTTTGTTTCTGGGTTTCTGAGAATAGAACTGAATTTTTATAGAGCAAGTTCCAGAATGTACTGAAATTTTTAACGTAAATTATTACATGCACATAAAGGTTGTTGTTGTGGATCATTACTGTAATTATTGGTGATAACTGCTACTCTTTATTCCATGCCCTATGGTACTGGGTATTGAGCTCTGTCATCTCATTAGTTTTCACCCCAGCCCTTGGAGGGAGCATGAGCCCTGGCCCAGAAAGGCACAGTATCTTGCCCATTGTAAGTGGAAGAACTGGGCTTCTAAGCTTTGGGCACCTGCAGTTCTACAGGGACCAGCATACTGTGGGGAGTATGTTTGTTCAGTCCAACCTTGCTGCCTTCTTCTTGTGGAGAACGTTAAGCTTTCTATCATGTCTAGTAGCAGGGACTCTGGTTTCCTCCCCCACCCTTCAGCCAGACTATTCAGAGTATAGATTAAATTTTCTCTGTTGCTCTTGGCGGGGTCTCTCCCAGCCCCTTATGGAAATTTCTTTATGAAATTGTGCATTCCTGTATTGCTTGATCATACTTAACTGTGCCATTAGTTGGCAGCTTGGTGTGCACTTCTCCCCAGCTGTGAGGACAGGTGTGTGTCGCATGGACTAACTTGCTCTGGCACCATGGTGCCTGCAATGTACGAGAGAGCTGGGTTTGTCAGCAGCATCCGTTGCACCCTCAGGGACTGGCTGTGGGGTAGTATTGCTGGGCTGCATTTGAAAGGTGGTAGAGAGGCCTGAGAGACAAGGTTGATATGAGGGCTGGGTATCTGCAAGGAAAAACACGTCTTGATCATCCTCAGCAGCTGTTCTTATGTGCTCTCCTTCACTTAACGATGTATTGTATATACCTATTATCTAGCTTGATGCTGCTTTAAAAATTCCCCTTGGCATGTCAATCCCAATAAAAGAAGTAATCTTCAATAATTTAGTTCCTTTATCTTTTGGAGAGTAAAATATTTGTAATAATCCAATTAATGCAAACTGAAAGTCTAGCTGCCTTTTCTTTTCCTCTTGTATAATTTTAAAAAGATAGAAAGTAATGGATTTTCCTAATGCTGGGCCCTTATAAACCGCTGGTGGCAGAGTGCTTTGGCAGTAAGTATCAAATGATCTTAAAATGTTTGTACTCCTACATTCAGCAATTAAAGTCATAGAAATTTACCATAAGGAAAGAATATTAGAATGGGCAAAAACGTATTTAAACATGTTAATTGTGGCATTGTCTATAGTAGAAAAACCTGGGTGGAGCCACTGCAAATGGACAACGAAGTACCTGTCCGAGCTCATTCGTTCCCTGTGTCTCAGCTTGACTCCAAGTGGTCCCACCTTTCTCACCATTCAGGATCTCTTTCCAAAAGCTGCCTGCTGTTATGTCATTGGCTTGGAGCTTATCTTTTAAAGGTAAGAGAGATACTAAATAGAAAAGTAAAAGCACTTTCTTAAAACTATTTTTTTCAATAGTTTTAAGTTTTTGCCAATCAACAAATATACAGGGACATTGTTGGCAGTGGAATCGGTCCATCTCAGGTGGTGGAAGTTTTCCAGGTCTTTTGTCTCCAGTGTCTTTGATCCTTCTAGAGAGATCTGGTGAGGAGCCAGGCACACAACAAATCATATTGATCAAATTGCACACCTTGAGGGCAATAGGTTAGTCACTGAACCCCTGGAGAGTTCAGCCTCTGAGCTGCAGGACCTGGAAAAATTTCAATAGGTTGCTTTTGATTATGTTCTAGAAGACCAGCATCTCCTGTTTGGCAGCTGCAGTTGTTACTCCAAACTACAGTGAAAAGTGAGAAAGAGGCAGTGGTTCTCATGGGGAATAAGGAGAACCAATCAGAATTCTCAGGAACAGAGAATGGGTCAGATTCTTTAGCACTGGAAGACCAGCGATATATTTTCCAGCTTTTCTAGTTTTATTAGCATTGTAAAACTGACATTTTTTCCAAAGACATCTTAATGGGAATATTGCTTTTGGGGACCTAGGGGGATTGGCTGAGTGGGATGGAGCTGAGGTAGCTCTTGTCCTTACCACCCTGTGTTTTGCCTTTCAGGGAAGCTCTGACTTGGTGATACCAGCCAGAGTTTCAAACATTTTCTTCACCTTGTTGGGCCCAATGAGACTCTTCCTTTAAATTCCGTGCATTAAAAACAAATAACAAAGAAACAAGAAAAAAAAGAAAGAAAGAAAAGGGAATCATGCGAAGATAAGCAAGCTTCAGCAGGGTGAAATTTTAAAGCATAGTATTGCAAGCAAAGCACCAATGTAATGAAGAAAACATCCCTAAAATGGTAACCCCTTGGTCCACATCCCACAGTGTCTGTGGAGCACTAGTCAGAGTCAGTTTACTGGGTTGTGTTCAGTATGTACTGGTTACTCTGCTAGTAGTAAGATACAGGAGGAATAAGATGTAGTCTTTGTCCCAGAGATTTTCTGCTCATGGGAAGACAAAGAAGTAAACAGACATTTAGAGGCTGTGGGTGCATCAGGGAGGGGCACCTACCCTGGTCGGTGGGGTTTGGCAGGCTTCCTAGAGAAGAGAGGCAATATTGTGTTAGGGAGTGAGCGGTGTGGGAGGTTGTCCAAGCAGAGGAAGTTGCAAAGAGACGTCAGAGACCTTTGGTAGAGCTTGAGCATTGAGGAGCTAAGTATTGCCCCTGTATAAATAAAAGTTCACTGCCGACTAGTGGGGACCTGCCTCAATTTGGAAATTTTTGTATGAACAAATTTTATTAGGGGTCTAGGGCTGATAACACAGATGGATTTGCATGCTAATCACTTAGTCCTGGTAAGGTCAAGGAGAGAATGTGATATATGTGTCATCTCATCATGTATAATATGGACAAGAGTCCAGCCACATTCCCTCCTCAGTGTGTGCAAGGAAAGCCTTCTACCCCAGGACAGCTACTCTCTGCTTTGCAATTTTAGGAGCACTTTGACTTGTGTTATTCATTCAATCCTCACAGCAGCCTTTGAAGACAGAGGGATAGCCAGTCCAAGTCCAGCAGGTGAAAAGTGGTCAAGTTGGGTACAGGATTCTGCTGGGAGGTCAGCTGTCATGTTACAACCCCTATCAGCGCCTCCTCCTCTGCCCAGCATGGCCTCAAGCCTGTAGCAGGCCTCGCAGCTACCTTTGCAGCCAGCTAGGACCCTACTTCACTAATGAAGGGGCTGGGTGTCCCTCTGTCCCGGCCTGTCACAGACCCACACTTTCTCTTCTGCTCACCGTTCTCCCATGCTCTTCAGCTACTGCTGTTCCCCTCCCCTGCCGTTCTGAGGCCTTCCACTCCCTCCTCCACAGTTTTCTGTGCCCCAGTTATAGAGAGCACTGCTCTGCACACAAGGTTTGTGTCCCTTACCTCCATGTGGTCTGTCACCAAGCACTCCCACTCTCCATCCCTCTGGGTGTTGCAGGGCCCTTTGCTCTGCCTAACCCCATTCCCCCTTGCCTGAAGTGAAGGCTGCCTTCTCCTGGGCCCTGCAGAGGTGGGCAACTCCTGGAACCTCCCTGCACCTCTGAATTTCTTAGCTCTAAAATGGGAATGTGAGACTCAATTGAGATAACGAATCCAGCAGTCCCACACTGAGCCTTACTGCATCTGGAGTGCTGACACACAAGCAAGCTCCTTCCCCTCCTCTGGCACTCGGTAAACGCACCTACAAAGCGCCACCAAGAGGCTCCTCTCACCTACCTTGCTGGGGTACTCCCCAGTTTCTTCCCTTCTAAAAGACCCTTGCCGGTCACAATGTAATCCATGCGAACTTGACTTAGCACACTTCAAAAGTGGGATGTGAAAGTTTTAAATGTCACTTGATGTACAAATTTGGAAATAATTTGATCCTCCCCATTTTTTTTCAAATTGCATAGTTTCAAAGCTAGATGTCTGAACCATAAACTGTGCTCGCACTTGAACTGGTAAACTGAAATAGCCCATTCTTTGTCCATGTTCTGTGAATCATTTTGTTGCTTGTATGCGTTAGAAGGCTTTGAGTCATTTTGGTAATCATTGTGCTGTTATTTTAACATTCACTGTTACTATAATTGGAAATCCTTTTTTATACCCTATAACAATGTCATCCAAGTGTTCATTAAGGAGCATTGCGAGTCCTGAAAATGGCATCTGAATGTCAATAAGTTTGGTCCAGAAGGTAGAGCTCATAAAACACCACGAAGAAGGCCAGACGGCTGCCATGCTATGCTGCTCGGTCATGCAAGTAGGAGCGCTCTGTGGAATATTAGGGCCAAGGCTGAGAAAATAAAAAAGCAGCCTTATCATCAAATATGTGAGAGTATTTGCAGACTTAGGTGCTTTTAAGATTCCCTCCCTTTACTTTGTAGTATCCCTAGGTCTTTAAAATTACCTGTTGTAAATCATTCGACACCTTTACAAATGTATCCTTTGCTTGAAATGCAATTGCCCTGCAAGATCAAAGAGGTCATCTCTGATGTAAAAGACACTTTTAGCTTTGTATTGCCAAGTTCCTTAAAGAAAAGGGGAAGGCCTATGACAGGGAGGTCCAAGGTGGATGCCCCACCTGGGAGGTTAGAGCTAAATAGGTAGAGGTCATGTGACACAGGTAGGCTCAGAGATGCCCTTAAAGGTCTCACTGGAATGGTTTAACTCACAAGTTTTCCCCAAATGTGCCATGATTATCATTGTTGGTATACAGGATAACTTTAGGTAGTACAGAGATAAACTGTTTTTATGTTAATAGCTATGTCTATTTTAATATTGCCTTAAAGTATAGCTAGCATATCAAATTCATGATATGAAGTTTCCTTGGTAAAATAAAATTACTGAAATGAACAAAATAGATCTATTTATTTTTTATCTTAGTTTATATGACATATACATATATTTAAATATACATATATTCCATATGTGCAGTTACTCTTTTTCAAAATATTATGGGGGTATAAGTGGTTTTGGTTGCATGTATCAATTTTGTTATGCTTGAGTCAGAATTATAAGTGTACCCATCACTGAGATAGTGTTCATTGTACCCGTTAGGTAGGTTTTCACCCATCCCCTCCTCCCCCATCCTCCCTGCTTGATTTCTACTGAGTTTTACTTCCCTCTGTGCACATGTGCTCATCAGTTAGTTCCAATTTAATAGTGAGTACATATGGCGTTTGTTTTTCCATTCTTTAGATATTTTTCATTCTTTAGATAATTCACTAAGATAATGGTCTCCAGTTCTATCCACATTGTTGCAAAAGGCCTTAACTCATCCTTCTTCATAGCTGAGTATTATTCCACAGTATACATTTACCACATTTTGTCAATCCACTCATAAATTGATGGGCCCTTGAGTAGATTCCACATCTTTGAAATTTTGCAATTTTGAAGTGTGCTGCAATAAACCTTCAAGTGAAGGTGTCTTTTTGATAAAATGACTTCTTTTCTTTTGGGTAAAAACCCAGTAGTGGGATTGATGGAGCAAATGGTAGGTCTACTTTTAGTTCTTTGAGGAATCTCCATACTGTTTTCCATAGAGGTGGTACTAATTTTCAGTCCCACCAACAGTGTATAAGCATTCCTTTCTCTCTGCATCCATGCCAGCATTTATAGTTTTTGGGCTTTTTAATAAAAGCCATTTTAACTGGGATAAGGTGATATCTCACTGTGGTTTTAATTTGTATTTCCCTGATTATTAGTGATGTTGAACATTTTTTCCTATGTTTATTGGCCATTTGTCTATCTTCTTTTGCAAAGCTTCTGTTCATGTCTTTTGCCCACTTTTTAATGGGGTTGTTTTTTTCTTGCTGATTTGCTTGAGTTCTTTGTAGATTCTAGTTAGTAGCCCTTTATTGGGTGTATAGCTTATGAATCTTTTCTCCTATTCTGTAGGTTGTCTATTTGCTCTGTTGATTATTTCCTCAGCTATGCAGCAGCTTTTTAATTTAATCAAGTTCCATTTATTTTTATTTTGCTATAATTGCCATTGGGGTATTAGTCATAAATTCTTTGCCTAGGCTGATATCTAGAAGAATTTTCCCTGCATTTTCTTCTAGAATTATTATGGTTTCATACCTTACATTTGAGTCTTTTATCCATCTTGAATTAATTTTTGTGACTAGTGAGAGACAGGGATCCTGTTTCATCTTTTCTGCATGTGGCTATCCGATTTTCTCAGCACTGTTTATTGAATAGGACTTCTTTTCTTCAGTGTATATTGTTGTCTGCTTTGTCATAGATCAGTTAGCTGTATGTAGATGGCTTTATATCTTGGTTTCCTGTTCTGTTCCATTGGTGTATGTCTCAATTTTTGTGCCTATACCATGCTGTTTTGGTTACTATACCTTGTAGTATAGTTTGAAGTCTGATCATGTCATACTTCCAGATTTGTCCTTAATGCTTAATATTACTTTGGCTATTTGGTCTCTTTTCTGGTTCCAAATGAAGCATATAACTATTTTTTCTAGATCTATGAAATATGACATTGGTATTTTGATGGAGATTGCATTGAATTCATAAATCACTTTGGGTAGTATGGACATTTTAACAATGTTGATTCTACTGATCCGTGAGCATGATATGTTTTTCCACTTGTTTGTGTCATCTGCAATTTCTTTCTGCAGTGTTTCATAGTCCTCTTTGTAGAGACAGATCTTTCACCTCCTTGTTTAAGTATATTCCTAGGTATTTTATTTTCTTTGTAGCTATTGTGAATGGTAGTGAGTTTTTGATTTGAATCTCAGCTTGACTGTTACTGGAGAATAGCAGTGTCCCCAATCTTTTTGGCACCAGGGACCGTTTTCATGGAAGACAATATTTCCATGGATCGGAGTGGGGTGGTGGTTTCAGGATGATTCAAGTGCATTACATTTATTGTGCACTTTGTTTCTATTATTATTACATTGTAACATATAATGAAATAATTATACAACTCACCATAGGTTGGGAACCACTGGTGTATAGGAATGCTACTGTACATTGATTTTATAACCTGAGACTTTGCTGAATTTATTTATCAATTCCAGGAGTCTCTTAGTGGAGTCTTTGGGGTTTTCTAGATATAAGATCATATCATCAGCAAAAAGCGATTGTGTGACTTTTCTTTCCCAATTTGGATATAGGATGTATTTAAAGAAGCATCTTAAGAACATAATATTAATAGGATAGGTAGCATACACAGCTATAGCAGAAATCATGAAAGTATTCTGCAAATGATAGAATTTTGGAAAATGTTGGTTTTAGCTTATTTAGGTAAATATAAGCACTGTGTTGATAGAAATCATGGCAAGCACGTATTGTTCTTTTGGGGCAATATATCGCATAATTGAATGTAGTGCTATTTTATATGTGGCTAATTTCAGAAGCTAAAACAACCATATCTATTAAATGCTATTTTATTTGATTAATAAAAATGCTGGATTGTTTTAGGATTGAATAAATATAAAATGCTAATTGGATATAAAATGCTTATTTATGTGATCATGGGCATTGCCATAAAACTATAAGACAGTTATTACGGTTTAATATTGCTTTAATTAGAAGTGCTCTTCCAAAAGTTAGAAGACAATAAGCTTCTCATAACAGCTTCTGAGGAACCAAAGTGATGTTGCAGAGAGATCAGCAGACAAAATAGAATAGGGAGATTTTCTTTTTCCCAAGAAGGTATAGAGTGATGTTAAGTTTCACTTTTAAAGATCAGGGTTTCAATAGGCTGCCAAAGAGTTGCTGAATTTAATTTAGTATTTATTTAATGTACACTATATACCATGCTCTGTTAGGTTCCTGGGGATGTGGCAATGTTTATATTAGGCAGGATTGTTTCAGTTGCAGGTCATAGGAAACGTGACTCAAACTGGCTCAAACAAACAGAGATATAATTTACAGGTTCGCACAATGAAAAGTCTCAGTGTGGACTTCTGGCATGGCTGAGTCCAGGTGCGCCAGCAACATAGTTGGTACACAGCCTCCTCCAACTCTCAGCTCTGCCTTCTTCTTTACCCTCCCATATGGTAACTGCTGACAAGTTGAGGTCATCCACTGGATTTTAGGTCTATTAATAAGAGGGCTTTATTCTACCACAGCTTCGACATCAGCCAGAATTGAGACTCATTGTCTGGCCCTGCTTGTTTTGTTACCTGCAGTGGGGATGGGGTTGCTTATGTGGAATGAAGATGGTGGCAAGGTGGTTTGCCAAAGGAAAATAGGATACCTCCTGCCAGAGGAATGGGAATGGACTTCGAGGGGCTCACTGGCAACTGGGGAGAAGGGGCCCTTGAGCAGTACTTTTAACAAATGGACATGTGTGGAGAGGGCACTTTAGGAAGGGAGTCAGAATGCTCAAAGGCATGGAAGTGTGAGTGAAGATGGGCATTTAGGAAACTAGGAATTTGGCATTGCTGGTGCAGTGACCTTCTTGCAGTCCTGCCTTTTTTTCATAAGGATGGAGAAGCATAGAATATAGTCATATCAGATCTTCTGGGAATGAAAAGAATGCCTCTATTCCTACCCCTGGGAGTGGTGAGTAAGGAGCCTGCCTGCACAGGAAGCTCAGAGTCTGGCTGCACAAAGTGCAGAAGGGAGGGATCACCAGGGCCAAGGCTCTCGGCCGCAGTGCCCACAGTGCCAGTCTTTTGTGGTGTTGTACCTGTAGGCAAAATAGAGAGCGTCAGCCATTTGTCCTGAAAGTACTTAATGAGCACCTATCATATGCTGTGCCGACTCATTAATCACTTTGGAGCTGTGATGCCCCTTATCTGCTCCACTACCAACTATTTACTACGTACCTCCTGGTTACCAAGGGTTCTATGAGCAGCCATGGGAAAATGAACTGAGAGGGACAGGGATCTACCCTCAGTTACAAGTTGGAGGAGAAGATGCATGAGGGCTGCCAGGAGCTCTGGAGAGGAGGAGGAGGGGCTCCTGGAAGGTGCAGACGATTGCAGAGTAGAAGGGCTGGAAGTTGAAGGCAGCTGTCCTCTAAACCTCCTGGCCTCTTGTTCTTTGTTTCTCTCCTTTCTTCTTCCAGTTCTCAGGAGGAAACCAGGCTACCCTTAAGAGTGAATGTTCAGGGGCACACTCGCATCGACCAGGGCTCATGGCCACATGTAGCTTAGAAAAGTCCTATGTTACTCCTCTACCACTGTCCCCCATGTTCTGTCTCAGGGTTCTCACATGCCCTTTGAGGTTCTTTCTCCTGCATCCTATTGGGATGAACAGGAAATTGATAATTTTATTTTTCCTTCTTGCAGTCCTGCCTTTTTTCTCAAGCCCATGTTTAATTATCCTATGAGGAAAGAGGGCAGATTGGTCAGTGCCTGAGATCTTAATTGTGCCACAATTTCTGGCACATGTGTGTGTGGTGGAGGCAGTCACTGGAATGTTGGGACACTGGCCTTCTTCCTCTCTTATGCTCCCAGAGGGAGATCCATTCCTTCCTTCCTCCTATTTCTGGAGTGCCTCATGTTGGGTCATTTAGGCCAAACCCTTCTCGGACCTGGTGGTCTCCCTCTTGCTCCTTCTACCGCAGATATTTTAGCACACACTAGTCCCAAGATTCAGATTCATGTGGCTCTAGACCCATGTGACCTGTGTTCATGTCCTCACCTGGCACCATAGACCTCAGTACTAGGGGAGACTGGGTGGCCCTTTGTTTCCCATTACCTGCTGCTTCCTCCACCGGAGCCTGCAAGGAAGGGGAGGGGTGGGCAATGGTCAATGTCCAGCTAATCTTGGGTCTGTAGCTGAAAGATGATTTAATGGGAATCAAACCCTCACCTTAATTCCAAAGATGCATACTCCTGAAGGGCCTTTTGACAAAAGAGTATATCCCACTTCCTTCACCCTCCCCCCTCCAAAAAAAAAAAAAAAAGAAAGAAAAGAAAAATAACAAAGAAAGAAAGAAACTCACGTGCCTATATTTTCTGGATGCTGATCTGATTAATTTATTAACATTAATGCCCCAAACAGTGGGCAAAATCTTGATCTTTGTGAAAAGCATATATTGGTTTAAATCCTAAGTTTGCCACAAATCACTTATGTGATTTGGGACCAGTTTGAGTCTCAATTTCCTCATCTGTCAAAGATGATAAAAATACTGACAGACCTGGTAGGGCTGAGAGAAATTAATGAAAGCATATGACAAGTGAATTGCAAATGGCAAAGTGCTGCACAAATGAGAATGTGACTGGTGCATTGAGTCTGTGGAAGTAGGGCCAGTCCTTGGGAGCTGCTTTCTGGGGGCTGCCCAGGGTGGTCACATGACTTGCTATTGCCCAAGCCATGGGATGCATATGGTAGGATCTTCACAGGGACTTAGGGGAAGTCTTCCAGTGGAGCACTGGCTTAGCCTCAGTCCGTCCCCAGGGACAAAGGCTCCTCTGCTCTTTGCACCTGCCACAGCAAGGGGTACAGAGTGAGGCTTACTCACAGAGGTCTTCAGGCAGACCAAGCACTTTTCAGCTGTGCCTATACCAGTCCAGGTTTTGGGCTGCAAGAGTATCCTCCAGGCTGCACACTTCCCCGACTGCTTCTCTTTGCCTCTCCCATGCTAACCCTCCACCCTTAGCCTCTGATCCTGCTTAATGCTTATGTGATACATCTTTCCCTTGCATATTTCCTGTTGCTCAAATGAGCCTCTTGGATTGGAGGAACTGAGTAGAAAGTAGAAAACATTTATTGAGGATATACTATGAGCCATACACTGCTAGACAGCGAAGGTGCTGCAAAGAATTCCAGCTGTTTCCTTCGCCACTGAGGAGTTTGCAAGAGAAAGATGGTCCCCTCCTTTTGATTTCTTTTCCTCCTTTCCTCCCTTAGAATCCTGATGTCCTTCCTCAATGACTCAGGTCTCGAGCTCAAAAGAGTTTGGCTTTGAACCAAAAGAAAGAACTATGCATCCCTGGAGTCTCAGCCTCTACCTTTCCGACATTTGCTGGGGTGCTTGTTCTGAGCTGTGGCTCTGGCTCTGAGGACCTCTGGGGGCAGTTGGAAAGTAAGAGGCTGCTGATCTCAGCCATGCCCTCGGGTCTTCTCTGGCATCATCTGTCCAGGCTGAGGTCCTGCTTGCCGTGAGCATCCAGGGATGCCTTGGAGGAATCACATTTCCTTCCTGAGCTCTCAACATCCAATTTTCCCGCAGGGACCCCAAATGACCCCATCACCCATGAACAGAGATCTTTCTTTGGGAAATTGCTTTCTATTTCTGGCCTCCACACCTCACAGCATAGCATATTTTCCACATGTCAAGTTAAATATGCTGTTGTCTATCCTGATTTTCTCCTTCTTCCTGGAACCAAGCAGGCAGAGGGCTTCTGCTCAGAGCTTTATCAGGCAGGGAGCCATATGGCAGTTTCATGGACTTTGCATCCTACTCTGTCAGCCAGCTTTTCTCTTCTCCCCTTTCCTGTGATATCTTGAATTCTTCCTCACTGAATTGTCTGCCGTGCTGGACATTTTGATTGGGCTTCTGTGTACAGAACTCGCCCACTGTTTCATACGCTTCATCTCAGTCGACTATGTGGAGAGCTTTGTGGAGGAGTCTGAAGTCTTAGCAGACCTGTTATTGATGTCTGCCATGGCTATGACAAGGAAAAGTGGTCACAGGAGTAAAGGGGCTGCATGTCTATCTGCTATACAGGTTCAAGTATAAGGGGGATGGAAAGCCTCCTGTGTACAGATCTCCAATTTGCAGCTGTGTGGGTGGAAAACAGGTACTTTTTATAGATGGCAGTGTTTTGGCAATTGCCAATATTCAATTGCACCTGTATCCTATATTTTTAAAATTGGACCTCAGTTATACAAAACTGGATTAATTGTAATTCTTTTGATTGTATACTATTATCATTGACCCTCTTTAATTTATTAAAAAAATAATAAGCACTTGTGAACCCACAACTCAAACCAAGAATACTATAGTACCAATAGCTTACATCTACCCATGTGCTCCTTCCACATCTCATCTGTCTGCCTCTCTTATGCCACAAATCGTGACCATGACTCTTAAAGTTGTCATTATTATTCCTGTGTTTATTTTTCAAAAGATTTTTATCACACATAACACGTATATCCAAAATTGTTTAGTTTTACTTGTACTTAATTTTATAAAAAGTATCTTACTGGATATTGTCTTCTGAGAATTTTTTTCAGCCAGCTTTATGATGTTACTTTGTATATTTGTATAATATTCTGTGGTGTGAAATATCCACACTTTATTTATCTATTCTGCCATTGATGGGCCTTTGGGTAAGGGACTGTCCAAATTTGAAAGATAATGCTAAATTTGTTTTCAAAGCATTTGTATTATTTTATGCTCCTCCTGGTGATGTATAAAATATCCATATTAAACCAAATTCTCTTGAACACTGAGTATTGTCAGACCTCTTATTTTTCCAATTGATTGTACAATGAATTCTCATGATCTTGATTTTTCAATTTCCTGATTGTTCCTAAGGCTTAGCATTTTTTCACCCAATATTGGAAATAAGTGTTTCATCTTCTGTGAAAATGTCTGGTTATGTTTGTTGTTAATCTTTCTATTGGATTGTTTATATTTTTAAATTTTTTTTAGGTGCTTTTTATAGATTCTTGACACTAACCCTTCTTTAGTCTTCTGTTTCTCAGATATCTTTCCTGGGTTGTAACTTGTCTCTCTTTGAGTCATTTTTTTATGAATAAAAGTTTTTAATTTTAATGGTGTTTAATGCATCAATCTTTTCCTTCATTGCTAGAATTTTCTGAGCCTTGTTTAAGAAATCTTTGCCTATCTCAAAGTCATAAAAATACACACACACACATACATACACACATGCATACATGCACACACAGGGTTGATTTTTGTGAAGGATATGAGTTAAAGATCCAATTGTAGTTTTTATATGTGGAGAACCAAAATTTCCAGCTCTAGATATTGAATTATTCCTTCTTTCTCCTGTGTTGATCATGTTGTTTCTGTTATATGTTAAAGTTACATGTATATGAGGATCTTTTCCTGGGCTCTCTATTCTGGTTTGTTGCTTATTTGTTCTAGTCTTGTACCAACATCATTCTGTCTTACTCCCTCAATACTCATCTGTGTTTAGTCTTTGTGTCTGATATGACAAGTTACTCCACTTTATTCTTCTTTAGAAGTGGTGTGGGTATACTTTGTCTATTTATCTTCAAACATACACATAGAGTCAATATTTCAAGTCTCCTGAAGAAAACTTGTTGTTTTGAATGGAGTTGCATCAAACTTATAGGCCAACTTGGAGAACACCAACATTACTCTATTAAAAGTTCCTTTCCATGAATGTGGTATATCTCTCCATGAGAGACGGAGTGAATAGTTTTCTTAAATCTCTGGAATTACAGGGCATATATTTGGGAGATAGTGCCACCTCCTTTCTTCTTGCCAGTCTGAGGTATATATGGTAGTAGATTAGAAAAAATCTTAATGGACATTTTGTATGGTTAAAAAGTTTTTTTCCTTACTCCCAGGTAGGTTGTGAGAATTAAGATGTGGTCATGTCCACAGAGGGTCTTCTAGATCAGTGCGTGGTCCCGGGCAGTACCTGAGTAGTCAGAACAGAACGTTGTGTAGGGAAACAAGTCTTCCTGAGCTGAGGAATCAGACAGGCCTGGGTTTGGGTCCTTGTACCTACCAACTACGAGGTCTAAAGCAGGGACTTCACATCTCCCAACTTCAGTTTCCTTTATTTAAATTTGGGAAAATAGTGTCTATAACTTACAGCTTCTGGGAGGGTTCTGTAAAGCGTGCAGTTCGGTGTTTGATGCTTGGTATTATCACAAGGCCTGAGCTCAGTAAAGAGTGGTTACTTTCCATAAACACAGGACGCTGCCTGTCTTCCTTCCAGCTTCAGGATCTGCAAGGGCCCTTCTCACAAGGGCTCTGCTGCTTGCCCTAACCTGGCCAAGCATGCACTTAGAAGGTGACAGCCTCATTCTCTCAGCTGACTTTCAGACTTACATTCTAGTCACATTCAGAGGTTACACCAGCTTGAAATAGGTTTTTGGAAACCTTGAGGCCAAGTTTAAAATGAGATTACCTGTGATGGGAGGAGCAGGAGCTTCAGACTCCACTCTCCTCTTCTGCCTGGACCTTGTGATTCCTTATTCTGAATCCAACAATGATCCCATTATGTCTGCCTGTCCCCACGGCCTGCCCTGACTGGAGCAGGTACACTACTGGTGCCACCCCTTGGGAGAGGTGCTGTCTCCAAGCTTCAGTCACTTGAGGCAGCCCCTGTGGTGATGGCCTGAGATGCCCTGACATTTTCTAATCTCGACTGCCGGGGAGCCTGGGGATCGGGAATAAATCCAGCATCTCATACCTATCTACCTCGGGCCCCAGGGCTGTTCTTTTACCTGTGCAGTCTTTAAGGATGAATCTGAGTCTTGATTGGGGCTGCTGTGGTTATCTGCGAGGTCAGAGAAGGGGCGGCTCTTCCGGGGGCCTCCGATGGATCTCAGGTTTGTCTGATAGAGATGAAACCAATTATGATAATGTTTCTGATAACATCCCCGTAAGCTCTGATACTCTAGCTTAAAACGCTAAAGCAAATTGGAGACAGACGCATTTGTTATTTATTTAACTTCCATCAAATACATTAAAAAGTGCAAGAATCAAAGCAGATGCTCCTAAGTCATTCATCCTCTGTATGAATTATATATATGGAACATTTTAAATTTCAGATGTTCCCTTCTTCCCTTTTTTCCTGAGATCTCTGTTGTCATACCAATGAAAGGAAAGAGACAGCATGTTTAATGAGTGTTGACAGTGTGCTGATCACTGTGATGGGCACTTTGTATAATCATCTCCTTTACGCGTTACAGCAGTCCTGTGGGGCTAGCGATAGTTTAACAACATGACTACATTTGTGGATGAGGGAACAGAGCCTTAGAGGTTGCTGTTTAAATTCATTCAGACAAGTACAGAAGGTTTCTAACACATAGTGGGCACGCGACAAGTATTATTCATCCCTGGGTAGTACTTTAGGAATGACAAAGAACCTTGCTAGCTAGGTGGCCTTGAGGAAGATACTTAGCTAGTACTTATTTTGGAAAGTTGTTCTGATGAGTGAGTTAATATACACGTGAAATGTTAAGACCGGTATGTACTCATTAAATGTTAGCTATAAATGAAGTAATATATAATAACTCATAATAGCTAATAATTAATACAAGTGTGAAAATATGATGAATATTGGAATTATTGCCTCATATTATCCATGTCTTGATCTGTAAAACAGGAGTTGCCCAAATGGAGAGGGTTGGATGGGGAACTTAACAGAGTTTCAGGGCCTGGATGAGTATGGTTCCCACCGCAATCTGCAGGTTGTCCCACATCAGTGGTAGTCATTGGGTCATGGCAATGAGAAACACCCCTGAGAACTGAGCTATTTACAGGCAATTTCTGGGTGCCAGCTCAGGTAAAGCAGCCCAGGTTTTTCATCTTGCTCTTTCCTGGCCTACATCATCTTTCCATTCTCCAGGCTCCTATCCTGTGCCATCTCTCATCTTGCCCGGAAGACAGGAAAAGCCATTCCACAAGTCTTCATCCCTATCTTTCCATCTTCAATGTTGACCGAGGGCTTATGAGCCGGGAGTCCAGAATTAGGGGCCTTTATTTTAGAGTTCTGCAGTTGTTGGCATGTGTCTTGATTCTGGGGCTGATAAAATGAAAGAGCTGTTTAGTCTGCAAGGATGATTGGGAGAAACACATAGGTAATATTTCAAAATAACCTGTTTCGTTTTAAAAAGCCTTCAAAATTGGCTTATTTGTTCCCATTTTATACATGCAGATACTGAAGCTCAGAGGAGTTAGGTCACTTACCAAGGACACCACTTACTTATCCAGTAAGTGAGGAGGCTGATGAGGCTCAGTTTAGGTCTGTCTGAAGTCAAAACAAAGGACAACTCTAGTTACATGTACTTTAGACCATAAAGCTGTTTCCCACGTATCTCTTGTGCTCTTTTCTCTTCTTTTTTTCCCATTATTTTTTTATTTATTCATCTATTTTTGAGACAGGGTCTTGCTCTGCTGCCCAGGCATCATCATAGCTCATTGTGGCCTCAATTTCCTTGGTTCAAGTGATCCTCCTGCCTCAGCCTCCCAAGCAGCAGGTGCCACCACACCCGGCTAATTTTTCTATTTTTAGTAGAGGCAGGGTTTCCCTCTTGCTCAGGCTGGTTTCCAACTCCTGACCTCAAGCAATCCTCCCACCTTGACCTCCCAAAGTGCTAGGATTACAGGTGTTTTCCCCCATTCTTTTCTCTCTCTCCACTTTAGTGTTGCCATGAATATCTACTCATCTCATCTTCTGCTGTGTCTAGTTTGCTGGAGAACATACCTAATGAGTTCTTAATTTGATACATTGCATATTTCGGTTCCAAAATATCTTTTTAAACTTTTTTTATAGGTTCCAATTTCTATTGTAATTCATTTCTTTTGTTTATATTTTATTTTTCTTAACATGTTAATAACAATTATGTTAAAGTCCTTATCTGCCAACTCTGATACGTGGATTACCTACTGATCTATTTCTATGATCTTTCTTCTTGTGGTTATTGTCAATATGTCCAGTAATATTTGATTATATGCTGGTCATTGCACATAAAAACCTATAGAGATGCTAATAATATTTTCTACCAGACAGGGATCTTCCTTTCCTTTATGAGGCAGATAGAGTGAGGAAATGACTACCTCAATCCAATAAAAAAAAACCACACTCATAGTTTGCACACCAATCAGTGCTCACTGCCTCTTTGGAGTGTCAGGTAGCCTTCATTACAATTTGTCTTATACTGATTAATTAAGCAAGTACCTTCATTAACATGCAGTCCTCTGCTTTACTCACAGAATTAAAACAAAGAAAGAGAAATAGCTGATCAGTTTGAAGATGACTTTCTTAATGTAAACAGATGACTGATCTGACCTTGGTTTCCATTTATGACAGGTGCTATCTGGAGAGTCCTCCAGGTAGGGTGTAGACATTGATGAGGTAACATGTGGGAGAAATCAATGTAAATCCACCTCTGGCCATCTGGATCCCAACAGGGAAACCCATACAGCAATCAGCACCAAGAGCCATTTGCAAGGGCAGCAGGGAGGAGGAACCTCTAAAATTAGTTGAGAACTCCTTCTTTAGGGAGCCTTTCTGGTGCTGGGGCCTCTCAGAGACTTAGTTCCTTGCTGTTCATGGACTTTCAGTAATTCACTAACATGATGGGGCAAAGACTTGGAGAAGATGTCTGAAATGGGTAAACAGACACATTTCTAGTCAGGAGGACCTAGTTTCCAGCCCCTTTACTCAATGCAGGTAAGATTCAGTGTGAGGGGCTTTTTATGCTAATTTGGTTGTTACATTTGGCCAGTTTACAATAAAACCCACTGGATTTGATTGCTGGGGCTCCATGGCATCATGGAACTGGAGGACATTCTGATAAGTAAAATAAGCCAGGAACAGAAAGTCAAACACCGCATGTTCTCACTCATCTGTGGAAGCTAAAAAAAAGTTGTTCTCATAGAAGTGAAAAGTAGGACAGAGGATACTAGAGACTGGGAAGGGTAGGAGGAAGGGAGGGGTGGGGAGATACTTGTTAAAGGATACAGAATTATAGTTAGATAGGAGGAATAAGTTCCAGTGTTCTATACCCCTGTAGGATGACTAGAGTTAACAGTAATATATAATTTCAAATAGCTAGAAGGAGGGTATTGAACATTTCCAACACAAGGAAATGATACATTTTTAGATGATGCGTATGATAATTACCCCAATCTGATCATTGTCTAGAATGTGTATGGAAACATCACTGGGTAACCCATGAATATGTACAATTAAAAAAATGTCAATAAAAAAATAAAATAAAATTTAAATAAATAAATAAGAAAAATTCACAAACAGGCTTCTCTCCATCCTGTAGCCAGCGCTGTTCTGCCATTCTTTACATGTTGGCAGTATAATATACCCCTTCTATTGGTCCAAAGTTTCTCATTCATGAACAAGTGCTGCTACCTCAGGTAGCCCCCATCTCCCATGGCCATTGTAGAAGGCTGCGGAGAGAGAGTGGTGGCCTGTGGCTAGCCCTGGGTATTGCCTCAACCAGGGAATGTGCAGCTTAAGCTGAGAGCCAGGAAACCAAGGGTAAAGAAGCCAAGCAGTAGAGCTCTTGGTCTGAGGGCAAAAAAGCTTGTGACAGGGCAGCTCTGAGGAGGACAGTGTCCAGTGACTCCTTGGCCATCAGGGTGTCTCCAGTGCCCTCATGTCAGGCATGGTCTCAGTCCTGAACCACATACATGGAGAATTTTGCCCCTCTCCTCCCTGCAGATCCTCTAAACTTGTGTTCTGATTTTTGGTTCCTGTGTTCTCAGGCTCTTCCCACACATACTTATTCTTTGATAACCTTGGCTTTCCTGCCCTTTGGTGTTGATCTAACCTCTGGCTGCATTTCCTCTGACTGCCCTAAATAGTCCTACCAGGCGGCAGGTCTTCTCTCAGCCCCTGCCCACCAGGACTCGCACACACAGCCTCTCTGCCTTTCTTTGGGTCACCTTTTGGCCTCAGTGAGCCTTTTACCTGACAGCCTAATACACACTTATCCCTGAGTTAAGTGTGTAGGATTAAGCGAAACAAAATTGCTGCCATGAAGTGGCTCGTTCCACCTGAGCAGACAAAAGCCTCTCAGTTCTCCACAGGATGGGGCTATGTCTAAGAGCTGACCCGGTGCAGTGCCGACGGGTGCTAGAGAAAGTTTGATGATGTGAGGAAAGTTACTGTAATTTGAAGTGGAAGAAGAGGCAGATCTTGACCTGGGATATGTCTTCTGGTCCACTTTTGGACTTGGGCCAATGTCGTTATCAACCGGCAAGGCGTGTGGCAGACAGCAAAGACAGAGAGCGAAGCTGTAAACAGAGTCGTGGAGTCGTGCCAACCCACACATACCAGAATGGTGATAACCAACAGTCTCTAACGTCGACAGCTTAGTCTGAACAACGTTGTATATTTGATTTAGTCTAACAGTTAACAATATCTAAGTTCATTCATCCTACTGCTAATATTAGGAAAATTATGGTTCAGGAGCCAGAGTTGATATGTTGATATTCAATATAACATACACATTCATGAAAAAAAAAAAAGCTCCCAGTTTAATCCATGTTGAGGTTTTGTGGTTTCGCAGTGGAGTTTCCATGGATGCTTGGGTGTTAATGAGAATGTGATATTCCTGAGCAGATGGAGAAAATGACCTATGGCTTAAAATCAAATTAGACATTTTTGTGAGTGAGAGATACTTTGTTTTATTCTTTCTAAAAAAAAAAAAAAAGAAAACTAGATTTCAAGACAAGTACTTTTGGCCACAGATTTCATAATAATCTTCCTCCCACAAATCTAAAATAATCTTATGAAAGATTCAAAGCCTGTTTTTTAAAATACCTACCAGGCTTTCTTCGGTATGTGAATCCTCTAACAGGGAAGCCTTTTCTTAGTCTGCATGCAAATCATGGGGGCAGCTGGTCTCCACAGCCTCCTCCCACCCCCTCGGAACCTCCGTAGGCACCGTGGGATCCACTCAGAGTCTCTCTGGCTGGCAGTATGGTGCTTCATCATGCTTTGCCCATGTCACTTCTGCCCTAAGTAAGATCCACAGTGGGTTGGTGTTTCCTATTCAAGCACTGTCATCTTCACTGTCTGCTGAATTTATGCCTACATTTCTTACCACTTGCCATGCTATTTACTTTTTGTGCCTCAGTTTTCCCATTTGTCAAATAAGAACATTGCTCACTGCTGATAAGAGTATTACAAGGTTTATATATAATTTTTTAAAGTGCAGTGTCCAGGATATTATTAGTACTCAATAAATAGTAGCTCTATCACAATAAGGATTAGGATGAAGTGAGGCATTCATCTCAGCTGAAAAATGTGAGGCATCAGAAAACATCTCAGATATCAAGGTGAATAATATTTAATACAATATTTTAGAAAATGAAGATGAATGCAAAAATCTATGATGAACAAAATGTCAGGATGTTAAATAAATACAAGGTCAGTATTACTGGTTTTTCCTTTTGCCTCAGGCTCTAATATGGCACAGCATGGCACTGGGGGTGATAAATAACCACCCATCCATGCCCATTCCTGCCCCTTTAATGCTATTTGACCCACCAAGAAGTCCCTCTTCCTCTGCCACCCACTAGGCATCTGAAAATAGGATAGAATGGGGTGGGGGATTGCCCGTTGCACAGATGGTTCCACTAAGCTGTTGGGCTTGCTGAAGAAACAGTGCTCAGAAAACCGTGCATGTGTAGAGGAGCAGACAGGCCTGAGTCGAGACTGAGTAATTGGTGTAAGCCCAGGCCAAGGCCTGATTAGATGGTATGGAAACAGGGACCAGGGGAGCAGCAGACGCAGGTGTGCTGGCAGCTGGTGTGGTTGGCACAGGCATGAATGGTGCCCATGGAAACTGCTGGCCAGGACTGTGTTCTGATGGGGCAGCCTTTTCCCTTCCCCCGTCCCCTTTTAGTTTTGAGTGTATGGTAATCCAATTATGGGAATGCGTTTGAATCCCATGCAATAGGAATTTAACTCATTTACTTATTTGTGCTGCCATCAATTTTGAAAAGGAGAGAAGAGAAAAGTTTAAATAGTGCTAGGGATCCCAGTCACCATTCCATGCAGAGGACGTGGGCCCCAGAGTGATCAGCAAGGGAGCAGTAGGAGGCTCAGCCTGGCTCTTCTCTCTGTGGTTCCCATGTGCCTACGATGGTGTGGGAACATTGCAATGCCGAGTGTGCTCCTTGTGTCCGTTACTTGTGTGTGCATATGCTGAGACTGCATCGTGGTAACTCTGCGTGAGCCAGGTACCACGTCCTCTGGCTTTCAGTAGAACCAGCAACCTTGTCCAGTGATGGAGGAGAGATGCTGGATGGTTCTGTATGCACCTTCTGGGAAATTTGAGAAATTTTATGAAGGTAACTTGAACCATCCATGATTTTCATAGCATATGCTGATCTAGAACCTAGACTTTAGATAAGATGCAATCTTATGCATTCATCTACTTACTTATTTAACAGGGAATAGTACCAAGAGAAGACTCTTGGTCAGATACTGTCCAAGCTGCAGTGATACCTGGCAAGATATGGTCCTAGCTTCAGGAGCTTGTGTTCTGGTGGGGAATCACCCCATGTAAACAGCTAATTCCAGCAGAGTGAGTAGTGTTGGGGGCGTGGTTCTGGTGGGTGATGTTACCTCTTCTTTTCCAAGTCTTCGAATTTGTCCCATGCTTCTTCAAGAGAACATCTGTGAGCTGTCCAGTTGTTCTCAGGAGCCTAGGTCTTTACAGTAGCCCGACTGGCCATGCCCCTGGCATCCTGGCCCCTGGCATCCTTTTCCCTGTGGGCAGTACTCCAGGGCTCAGGTCACCTCCTGCTCCTGCGGTCTTCCTTTCCTGACCTCTTCAGCCTGCTATGAACACCTTCCGTGCTATGTTGAATGAGGAGGCTGCGTGCAGCCTGGAGGGTGAGGTAACCCCAAGAAGATAGGGGCTGACTGCTTGTGTGAGGCCATGTGGGATATCGGCAGCTGTTTGTGCAATCTACGGGGGCCTCGGGCCCTGTGCCCACCCTTTGGTCAGCCCTCTGCAGCACCTGCTGTCTACTTTCTTCAACTCTGCCCGGAGCAGAGCCAAAGCTTTCTTTGCCTCCATCAGGGTTTCCAGAGTTTCAGAGTTAACAGAATTTTCCTAATATGAACAATCAGAGGATTACAATTTGGCTGCAAAAAGACATCAGAGAGTTGGTTGTGTTATTTGTCCAGCACATGTTTTCAGTGATGGTGACGACGGAGCTGGCTGTGTTTTTGCCCAGCCACTGGCTTGATTGCTTGAAGCCACATTCTCTATTATGCTAAAACATCAGAGAAACATGGATGATACAATCAGTCACCCCAGAAATTGATCCAAATGGCATTTGTTTTGCAGATTTTCTCAAATATTTAGATGTTTGGCATATCTAGACTTTTTTTAATGTAATTTTTTTGTAGCATACAAACATAAGCCTTGTTGACTTTACTTTTGCATCAAGGTAAATATTTTCCTTTACTAACATTTAACTAATGTGCAATGTTACACATAGCTGAATAAATAATAAACATGGAATGGACTTGTGTTAAGCAAATTTTGGCTGTAACATTGAAAAAAGGTTTCTCTCTCCTCAATGTTTAAAAAAGGAATATTTCCTATCCTACTGTATTTATCCAGCCACACTATTTCCTGTTCTTTCCTGAAGTCCCATTTCCTATTATAATTACAAGTGATGGTCTTTAAAACTAACCTTGGTAAGTCATTGCCTGCTTTTGATATATTTTCTTATTTGTTTCTTTATATTGTGCAACAAATTCATGGGCATTATACAAAAAATTAGATAGTTCAGATAAACAAATACAGAAAAGAATTTAAAATCACCAATAATCCCATCACTAAGAAATAGTGAATGTAAACTTTTCTTGGTGCTAATCTGTTCAGATATATGCATTTGTCATTTATTCAGTAAATATTCATTGAATTGCTATTTTGTGCTCAATACGTGGAATTGTCCTAATCATATTCTTTGAGACCTGCTTATTTCTTCTAGATCTGTATGTACATCTTTCCAAGTCAATAAATGTGTGTTGACATCATCTTTTAAAATGGTTTCCAGTTGTAAGGACACATTGGCATATCTTGTTATTTTTAAGTTTTTGTTGTTATAAAAATTGCTATAATGGAGGTCCTTGTAAATATTTCTTTAGCAAGTGTTAACAGCAAGTGTTACAGCTAGTGTTTACAGCCAGTGTTACAGCGACTGACCGGGGAAAGAACCCAGCAGCCCACGGAGAGTCAGAGAACAGCCTTTATTCCACCAGCAGGCTCAGCATACCACCAACTTCTAAGCCCCCCTTTCTTGTTCTCCTCCAGTTTTTATACCCTTGGTAGGATTCAAAAGCGTCCAATCAACAACAGGCTTTAACATCCAATCAGCAACAAGCTTTAACATCCAATCAGGAACAAGCTTTAACATCCAATCAGCAGTGGGATTCAAAAAGTATCCAATCAAGATGGCGCGAGTAGCGCGGGAGGCAGCCAGCGGCCGTGTCCCACTTTCCCTGTCATTCTGATGAGTTTGGAAAGATTTCCATGTGTATTTATTTCCAAATTATAAGACAAGATGTAAAATGCATTTACATCCCTCCCACAAAAATGCACCAATTCTCATGAGTCACTGGTTAATGAAACTGTTGTCTCACCAATGGGTTTTCACTCACGGTATTGCCCCTGGCTGGACTTTGCTTCACCGGGTTCATGTGTGATCGTTCTTCAGTTTCTATTTATTTATTTGAGACAGAGTCTTGCTCTGTTGCCTGGGCTAGAGTGCCGTGGCATCAGCCTAGCTCACAGCAACCTCAAACTCCTGGGCTCAGGTGATCCTCCTGCCTCAGCCTCCCAAGTAATTGGGACTACAGGCATGCTCCACCATGCCCAGCCAATTTTTCTATATATTTTTAGTTGTCTGGCTAATTTCTTTCTATTTTTTGGTAGAGACGGAGTCTCGCTCTTGCTCAGGCTGGTCTCGAACTCCTGAGCTCAAAGGATCCACCTGCCTCAGCCTCCCAGAGTGCTAGGATTACAGGTGTGAGCCACCTAGCCTGGCCCTTCAGTTTCACTTTAAATGTGACATTCTGAGAATGTCTTTCCTGACCTTCCCTCAGAGTAGGTTTGTATTATTATTGCTGCCACCCCAGCCCTCTATAATACTTATACTTCTGTCCTGGTGAGATCACAGAACACAGGGACCCTGTCACTTTGGCTCACTGCTGTCCTTCCAGCCAATATGCATGGAGCTTGGCCCATAAATACATAACGTGTTGAATGAGTAAAATTAACTGACTGTGGCTGGTCACTTATGCTTTGATTTGCACTTCTATCTTTTGGGAGATTTCTGTGCCCTGCCATGAAGAGGAGGTCTTGGTTTTACTCTTTTGTGTTGGTGTGAAGACTTTGTCCTAAAGAAAATGAGAAAATATTGACTCATATAACTGAAAATTCCGGAGGTAGCACTGGCTTTCAGGCATGGCTGAATTTGTATGCTCGATGACATCCCCAGAAATTCCTCTTTGCATTTCCAGAGTTGTTTTCCTCTAAGCCAGCCACGTTCTCTGTGGTAAGGAGGATGGCCCAGCATTGTTTCAGATTACATCTTGCTCTTTCCTGATAATTCTGTCAGACATTCTAGGGAGGATTCTGACTGGCCTGCTTGGGGTCACAGCCTCTTCCCTGGGCCTCCCACTGTGCCAAAGGAGATGCAGCCCTCCGGGCCCTGGCCCCGCAGGAAGCCAGAGGGATGGAGAGGGAGACAAAATTGGCTGCTATCACCATCGGCTGCACTCCGGAATTGTTGTGAGGTCATCAGCATGCTAGACCTTTTGGAGCCTTGCTTTGTTGTTGTTGATGTTCAAGTAGAAAATTTGAGAAGTAACCTGGCTTTATTGTTGTGAGGACCCAATGAAACAATGGATATGAAACACTCTGGCAGTTATAAAACAAGTTGACAAAAGAAGGGCTCTTTATATTCCAGATTTGGCATTCCCTTTTTCCTTATACCTCAGGTGTGCCTGAGTGACCTGCATGTCCCAGGGGTTGCAGTGGACATCAGCTACAGGGATGGAGTCTGAGCCCAGGTACAGGCAGGACCCCTCCCCCCAACACCCTACCACAGACAGTCTGCTTCCACAGACCCTCCTGGGCAGATCCAGGGACCCGCCCAGAGGGCTCTGGACTTGAGCCATGGCACTGTTAACCTGGCAGCCTGTTAAGGAGCAGTGTTTCCAGGGGTCTGCAATCCTTGACTGGCGTTCTGTGACAAGCCTGGTCATGTTAGAGTCAGGCCTGTTGCAGCTTCTCTGCATTTGGCAGGTGTCTAGCTTTCAGAAGTGGCCTCAGCACAGCTGAGGAGCCAGCGGCAAAGGGCAGGGGGAGACAGCAATCCTCTGCTTCCAGGACAGGAAACCTTGACCTGCAGACCACCAGCTTCCCCAAACTCATTTCTCTCTACCTCAGATGACCAGTTGACCAAATGACCGTTGTTTGCTGTGTGACTTCAGACCAACAGCTGAATCTCTCTGAATCTCAGAATCCGTTCTCTGTAAAACTATCCAAATTGTGCATTTTTAAATGAGATAATACACAGATGCCACCTGGCCCAGGGCTTAGTGTATACTATGTGTTTAATCAGTGGTCATCTTTCCCTGTCCTTGTCCTTTTCATGACTCCTCACATGGTTGTTTGGCTCTGGTACCCAAATGTAACCCTGGTCCTTCCAAAATGCTTTGATCACTGGTCCCCTTTTCCTGGCTGTGGTCACCTTGCATTAGAGTTTGCTGAGTCCCTGCAAGAGGGGTGAGTATCTGGGAAGTGGAACTGAAGTGCTGAGCCCAGGGTCCAGGTGACAGGCAATGGGCATGGGGTGAGAGGAACAGGACACCAGCTCTGGGGTGCAGAATAATCCTACTCAGGAAAATGAGGCCAGGGAACCTTCTGGGAGACCTGAAGGCCATTGCAATGCCTCATTGGAGAAAACCTGAGATTCTAGAGCTGGAGGTGTGCAGGAGACCCTGAAGAAGGTGCAGCAGACTGTGTTGGGAGACCGGCAAGGCTGGGCACTGCCTGCGTAAGTGCGCAAGGCGGGTGGAGGGGAGACACCTAGCCCAGGCATTCCCTGAGGTCCATCGTGTAGCTGGTTCCTGCTTCCTGTCGTGCAGCACAGAGCATGCCCAGGGTGGATGCTCAGAGAGCACTTAGAATGCTGAGGAAAAGGGGAAAGGGAGAGAAAAAGAGGAGAGAGCAGTTGAGTAAGGAGGTGTGTGTGGGTGAGGGGAGGGAGCAGAGGAAGAAGAAATGAAGAATAAACTGCATGTATCAGTAAGGATGTTTTTACTGCAAACAACAGGAAATGTGAAAAAAACATGTATTCACTTCCCAAGACAAGCTGTCCAGAGCTTGGTGGCGATGCCATCAACGTTGCCAACATTCTCTTTCTCCCTTGACTCTTAGCCTGCATACTTGCTGTCCCCCAGGGTCTCGGGGCTGCTGCTGCAGCTGCAGGTACCACATCAGTGCTGGGGGAGGAGGTGGGAGGGAAAGCCCGAAGGCAGACGGGCGCTGGCAGAGCTTTCCCAGACTCTGAGTGGACTTGCATGTCCAACTCATCGGACAGAACTGTGTCTCATGACCGCTCCCAGCTGCTCAGGAGACCCCTTAGCTCTTGCAGCCTCCACTGTGAGGCAGGCAAGTGAGAAGGGTGACAGGGACACAGGATGAGCTGGAGCAATTCCACAGATCCCGTGGGGCAACACCTGAGTGACTGAGGCATGGAGGGTTGCATTAACACAGTGACAGAGGTCAGGAGGCAGGAGGCACTTTGGAGGAGGGAAACTGATGAGCCTGGAATGCCAAAGCGCATCTGAATAGAAGCAGTGCTGGTGCTGGAAATGCGGCCTGGAGGTGTGGCTGGAGACAGAGAATGGGCGGCTTTTGCAGCCATGGGTGACAGCAGCCATGGGGTGGGGGCGGGGTGCTCTTCCAGCCCAGGCAGGCTGAGCTAGGCCAGGGCAGGAGGGCCTCTCCAGAGGACAGAAGCCCAAGGAGCTTCTGCCCCAGGAGGGCGTCACCACCAGGAGGGTGTGGTGAGGCTGTGGAGCCAGCAGGGAAACCAGGTTCCTTTAGGGAGTTGGTTTCCACTTTACCCTCTGGATGCCAGGAATGAAACCAGAAACACTTTAGAGAGAGCCTTGCTGGGAATCTCCCTGTGGGTAAGGGAAGGGAAAGCCCAGAAGGGTCCAGAGCCTCAGGCTGGGGCGGAGCCTGCAGGCTGTGCTGTCCCAGCCCAGCCACGTGCGCTGACAGCCCCGCTTGGCTTAGAAAGGGGGCCCAGCGACTTCTCCCAGCTCTTTGTTTTGGCTCACAAGGCTCTGAAGGTTGTTGCTGGGAGTGTGGGAATAGAAAGCAGTGCGTGGAGACAGGGACACATGTGGGTGATATGGAAACAAGGCCGTTCGGGTGCCAAATATTGAAATATCTCTTTTCTGAGGGTTTTGCAACCCAAATATATAAACTGCATATAGGAACACACCGTGCTACATCACAGACAACCCAGTGCTTAGGTTTGAAGTTTTAATTTAAGAAAATTTAATTGCAAAACACTAAAAATAATCAGAAACATAAATAGCAGAGCAGGCCTGTCATAATCACCAAACTCAAAACCGTAACTGAAAAGAGTATGAGATGTTACAGAAAACGTTCCAGTTGAACAAACAAGCTGACTCTTTCAGACCTCACTGGCCTGTGCTGGAGGCAGATTCAGTGTCCACATGTGCCGTGAATGCCCAGCTCGCTACAGTCCAAGCCTTCTTCCCGCTGACCCATCAGACCTCAGCCCTGTGCTACATCTCTTTCCCCAAGTACTTCTGCAGCTCCCCGGGAATGACGACATTTATAGCAACCAGTGCTGGTCCACCCTTGCTCCCTCTGTCCTGGCCTCTTTCTCAGTGGAAAGCTACTTCCTTCTAGCTGCTATTGTATTGCCTGGAGCCATTTTCCTATTGCGCAGCTAAGAGAACCTCAGGTCTGCTGCTGCTCTGCCTGTCATTGTCAGGGGAGGGGCTGTGACTAGGTCACTGTTGCCCCTTGGGGGTCCCAGGGTTAGGGAGGTAGTGTTGAGGGCCCGTGATGGCAGGAGGATGCAATTGTAAAGAGGGGCTCAGGATGGTCTCAGAGAGAAGGTGAGGTGGAGCAAAGACAGAAGAAGTTGAGGGAGTGAGCCAAGTGGATATGAGGAGGAGAGCATCCAACAAGTGGAACAGCAAGTAAAGGCACACAGTGGAGCATGTGTCTGAGCGGCAGCCAGGGAGGTGGGGGGCGAGATGGCTGGAGCAGAGTGGGGGATGGGCAGGGGAGCAGGAGATAGGTCAGAGATAGGATGGGGGCAGGGTGCAGGAGAGGGCTTCATGGCCATTGTAAGGACCTTGGATTTTTCTCTGAGATGGGTCATTGTAGGATTTTGAGTAGAAGAGTGACTTGACTTGATTTAAATATGAAATAAACACTTCAGCTGCTGTGTGTCAAGAACTGTGAAGGGTCTGCTTAAAAGCTAAAAAGTTAGCTAGCTATAGATTCACCAATGCTAGCAGAGAACAGACTCCTGGTCAGAGATACAGGATTTTATCACCACAGCATAGCAGGGGCTTGAGCCTCTTGCTAACATCCATTCCCCTTGCTCCCCAAGTCCAATGAGGGTGATTTGGAGCAGCCCAGTGGGTCTGTGTCACTGTTGATGAACTCTGAACTTAGGAAACCCCAAATTTTATAAGGGACTGTTAGCAAACCTGCCCAAACAATCTGCTGTCTGTCCAGGAAGGATATACTATCTCTATCTTCCAAGGCTGCTTGTCTATAAGTACCCTCGGCAAGATAGGCCAGCCAAATGCTGTCATAAGACGTGCAGAACGTCATGGACAACTGCCCCCAATGCTGCGATGACTGTAAACTGGGAGGAGGTGGGAAAGCAGGAGGCTGTTGCAGTCATCTGAGAAGGAGGTGATGGTGCTGGGAGGAGGGTCGCAGCAGCAGGGTGTTGGAAAACAAAGTCGATTCTAAGTGCTCATTGGAGGTAAAGTCAACAGGACTTCCTGACACAGTAGATGAGGGATGTGAGAGAAGAAAGGGCAAGGAGGACTCTGAGGTTTGGGCCTGAGCAATGGAAGGATGGAATTTCTGTCAACCCAGCTGGGAACTTGGTGGGAGGAACAGGTTTAGGTGGAAAGATCAGTAGTTCTGGACATGATGAGTTTGATTTACCTGTTGGCAAATGGCTCAGAAGTAAGACTGTAGAAACTGGGCCTAGGGGCCATGGATCAGATATGCCTGCCCAAAGCAGTTGCTTTTGTGTTTTTGGTAATGACAGTTTTGCTCAGAAAGGGAAGAACTCCAGGCAAAAGCAGGTTCTCAGCCCCTGCTCCACCTTTCTGGCCAATTGTCCTCTCATGCCATGGTGGTTGACTTTCTCTTCTGGTTTTCCACTTGACACCTGCTCAGCACCTGGCCCAGCATCTGTCCCCGGCTAGGCCCTTCTGGGAACAGAGCCGAGAAGGACAGTCACAGCCCCCAAGAGTTCCCCAGCCCAGAGGAGTGGCCAGATAAGCAATCAGCAGTCACTATATAAGGGAACACAGGTGGTTATTCAGGTACAGAGTGGAGAGGGCTACCTAGACAAGGTGGTGGCAGGTGTAGAGGCTTGGGGGGGGGCTATGAGTGCTTGTTCCTTTTAATAGCTTCAGGATCTGGGGATTACTGGAGTGGAGGAGATTGGCAAGAAATGAGGAGGGTTGGGGCTGGCCTTGGAGTCCCTCCATATGCTAGTCGAAGAAATCTAGCAGAACCGAGATTTCCAACTGGGTCAAACCCCCTGGATTGGTTATGTGTTCAATTTAATGGGATACAGCCAGTATTTTAAAGATGGGATGGGATAGGAATAGAATAGACTAGAGTTGACCCTGAACAACATGGGTTTGAACCATGTCGGTCCACTTATACATGGATTTTTTTTCAATAAATATATTGGAAATTTTTTTGGAGATTTGTGATAATTTGAAAAAAACTCACAAACTGCATAGCCTAGAAATATTTTAAAAATTAAGAAAAATGTATATCATGAATGCACAAAATATATGTGTTGTTCGACAGTTTATGTTATCTGAAAGGCTTCTAGTCAATAGTAGGCTATTACTGGTTAAGTTTTGGGAGGAGTCAAAAGTTACACATGGATTTTGGACTGTGGGTGGGGGGTTAGGTGCCCCTAACTCCCAACTTGTTCAAGGGTCACCTGTAAAACAGAATAGAATATCAGAGCACACTGAATATGGTTAGGACACTCTTTCATGAAAGCTGCCTTGCAGTTGTGTGCCTGTGTTGTGTTCTGGTCCCATGTCATTGAGTGTCTCCCTGTGGATCTCATTAATAATGTCTGGAAGTCCTGCTGTGGACTCTCAGCTGATGCCATATATGTTGATTTGACCCCTGAGCCCTGCAGTGGCCCACGGCTGGGCACTTGGTCTCCAGGCACAGACAGCTTCATGTTTAAGCTGCTGCTCCATGCAGAAGGCATTGTTTACTCTGCATGCTATGACCTGGGAGGGTTGGGAATACTGGTAAGAGGGGTGATCACTGAATGGTATTGAGGACAAGGAGGGTGGGTTGGATAGACATAGCTATAGAGAAAGGAGGGCCTGGAAAATGCTGGACCTAGGTACAAGGATCTCAAGATAACACCCCAGTCACTGGCCTTCTGGCAGCATTGACCATGTGGTTCCAACATTAGTAACCCCCTCAAACCCCACACAGAGTTCCTCAGGGGTCTGAGCTGACCCCACTCCCCTCCATCCCCCAGGCACACATGTGGGGCTGTGTGTGCAGTGGAGTCCGCATAGGCTCGAGGTACTGTGCGGGGGAGAGGTGGGCAACAGTGTCATCATCCTCTGGATCCTCGGGTGGAGTGATGCCTTCTCATGACATGGGGAAGGAGGTGGCATTCCAGAGGCAACAAAGCATGGAGGAGACCTGGAGTGTGACCTTCTTTGTTGTTTGAGTCTCCTGAACAAGCAGAGGCTGCCACAGGGCTGACTCAGGCCTTTCCTTCTCCCTGGGAGTGACATAAACCAGTGTCCCGAGGTGGAACCATGCCAGGGCCTGGGAATGGCTTTAGTGCCTCATCCCGAAGAATTTATGAGCACTCGGCCTATGCCAGAGATTGTTTTCCTAAATAACTCTGACAGTGGAGGGAGATCTTGGTGCCTCTGCAGACTAGACCAAGTACAGGCTATTTTTTTCATTTTTTTAAAAAGAAGGAGTAGAGTGATTTTCTCTTTTAAGGATGAGAAATGGATCTAAAATTATAAAGCATAACTTCAGAGCACCCCTTTACTCTACATTTTTAAAGAAAAATGTTGTCATTCTCTCCTCACATTCCCCTTGCAGAGGCTGAGCGATTGGCTGTGGCCGCTGTGATTATGCATCTAGAAGACGCTTTTAATCTGGCATAATGCTTCCATTCATATTTACCTAATCGCCAGATGAAAACCCACTTGCAGTTGTAATGCGATGCTTCTCTAAATGAGTCCTCAGGTCTGAGGGGACGCATTTCGCTGTAACTCCAGGAACAGCAGTATTTATAGCAGTCTTTGCTGATGGAAGTCCCTCTTGAGCATACGGGGTTGGCTGTAATAAGAAACTCGCACAGACGCTGGGAAGGCGATGGATGAGTCAAAGGCCCACCCTCTTCTAGGACTGCAGTCTGCCGCTCTCCCTCGAGGCTCTTTTTGGGTGCCAGACGCTCAGGGTGCTTTGGTGGCTCTCTGGGGAGGAACATGGGAGGGCAGTGGGGACAGGAAAGAGTAGTCTTCAGGTTGGCTCAGGTCTAAGGCTGAGGTCCCCCTGCTGCCTGTGTGACCTCGATCAGGCCATTGCCATAGGTGTCTGGTACTCTTCCTCTGCAGAGTAAGACTCAGTGTGTGTAAACAGCCACACTTCCAAGTTGAGGAGGGGTCCTAGGGGCTGGTTCCCTTCATTGTCTTCATTCCTCTGCCCCAAATCACTCCAGATGAGACAAAGTAGGTAGAAATTGTGTGCTAGCTACGGAAACACAACTTCAGGACAGGTCGCTGCTACCCCCACACCTTCCTCTTCCCATGGATTTCTGCCCCTAGGCCCCTGCCTGGTGGGACCCACACACACATATACACACACACTGTGGGTCACCTGTACAGCACAAGGCCTGGCCCTCTGCAGGTATTTCATTCTGCTCAATAGTAAGTTCTTATTGACAAGTGCCACATTGTAGGAGACCCTCAGTGATATGTGCCGAATTGATGCACGGCACTCCTTGCCTTCCCAGTTAATGGGCTGTTACATGTGTACGAGACCTAGACCCTCTCTGGGCCTCTCTCTTTCCACTGCTTTAAGAGGGACTCCAATCAGATGACCCTGGGCATCTCCCCAGCTCTGAGTTCTAGTTTGCTCGACTTGGAGCCACTCAGAGTCATCTGCACTAGCCATGTAGGTGGGAGGTAAGTCCTCCTTGCTTCCCAAAGCCTCGACCCCATCATTGCAGAAAAAAGATGGCATGATGGCTAATTTTATGTGTCATCTTAGCTGGGCCAAAGTGCTCGGATATTTGGCCAGACTTCACTCTGGATGTTTCTCTGAGGTATTTTTTAGACATTATTAACATTGACTTCAGTAGACCGATGTAATTTGAGTAAAGCAAGTTACCTTCCATACTGTAGCATTTGAAGGCTGGAGTGGAACAGACTGACCGGGCCTGGGTGGGGAGGGCTCCTGCAGCAGGCGGCCTGCGTACGTGAGCTGCCGCACGGGGTCTTCCCTGCGCCTCCGTGATCGCAGGAGCCAGTCCTTTAGACATACATCTCTCTACACACGCACGCTTGCACACGCAGTCTGTTGGTGCTGTTTCTCTGGAGGACCCAGGCCAATACAGATGGACAGCCGTGTGGTTTTAAGGAGCGTTTGCAGGCAGAGTTCCAGGCAATGCTTGCTTTGGCAGGAGTCACAGACGAGCGTAAAGCAGAGGAAGGACGTGGCTGGATTTGTACTTTGGAAAGGAGCCAGGCAGGGTCTGATGGCAGGTGGGGAGCCTAGGGGTGCGGGGACCTGTGTACTTACCCAGGTGGGACATGACACACTTGGGGGCAGCCGTGAGGATGGAGAGGAGAGGCTGGGGTGGGCAGAGATTTAGGCAGAAGCACCCCAGGAGTCAGAACCCAGTGCGTGAGGGATGAAGGGGACAGTCAGGGTGAGTCTGGTTCCCGGCTTGGGTACTGGGGATGCTAGTACCTGGTGGTGCAGCAGCAGGAGAGTGGGGTTGGGGCAGTGGGCCAGGGAGGTGATGAGTTTCCTCTGGGGCTTGTCACACTGGGAGGGGCCTCTGGGACAGCCTGAGGGCGATGCCCAGGGAGAATAGATATGGAGATGGGGCAGCTGATGGGGTGGGTGTTGAGCCCTGTGGACTCTCCTAGGGGGCAGCCGTCAGGAGTGCCTACCAAGGCCTGTCACCCAGGAGCCCACAGACACAAAGAGCAGGATGGTGGTGCTGAGAAGGGAACATTTAGTACCTGTCACCAGAACTCAGCGAAGGTGTTAAACACCATCTGGCGACTCTGTGAGAAGACCCTATACTAAAGGGAGGAGGCTTATTGTTTGTGCATGAGGGGATTGGGAGAGGGGGTTTTCCGTGTGTATGTGTGTGCCCATGTGTGTGTGCTCAGGTAGAGCCCTCCTGCATGCACACACATGCATTTATGAATAATGAAATCTCTGTACGTACCATCATGTGCCTCATTTTAGCCTCACAACTCCTCCTTCCACCCTCGAAACAGCTGCATTATCCCCCTGGCAGGTGAGGAGAGGGAGGGAGAGCTGCGTGCAGACAGGCTCAGTGTGCTACAAGGAGGCAGGCATCCGCTGTCCCCACGCCCTCCCACAGGTGCAGTGTGGGCCTTGTCCTGGGCTGGCAGACCCAAGGCCGGACAGCTTCTGGGCTCTCTGGTCTACTCAGAAACAGCGTCTCCTCCTCCTCCCACACTGACCGGCCTCCACGGCAGGACTCTGACACCAGGGTTATAAATGCATCTGTCCGGGTGCATTATCTAAATTGTTATGTATCACCCTGGGTAATGGTAAAAGTAAAAACCGCTGTTAGCTCAGTGAATAAATCCTTGGTGTTGATCAATCATTGCACAGCGTAGACTCTTTTAATAGGCACAATTTACACGGAGCCTTGGCAGACTGCTCCGTCTTCTAATTGCAGATGGAAAATGGATGCCGATCTCCGCTGTGCCGTAAAAATGTAAACTATAAATGACTTAAATGCTCTTGTGCTCCCTTCTCCACCCAGCACTCATTTCCACCTCGTATTTAGATACAAATCGAATAAAAAACTACTCTCCTGCGAGGTAATAACTTTTATGGTGCGGGGCTCGATGCTCCTCCCATCTGATGCTCTGAGCGCACCCTGGAGGCCTGGTTTCCCAGGGCTCCGTCCAGGGGGGCATCGCTGTTAGCTACGCAGACAGTCCCCAGCCTCCTAAGTGCCATGATGTTATTACACACTCTTAAGGACTCTGAGTTACTACCCCTTGCACTCATTAATACTCCTGTGGAGCTTCCAGAAGGGCTTAACTCCAGCACAGAGCCCAGGAGAAGGGGACTCCACTGGCAGGTGTGTGCCAGTGATGCGCTGAAAGCGGCAGGACCGCCAGGTCCACAGGGGTGACTTGACGATGTGGTCCCTCGGCAGCACTACAGTGGCCGGGCTTGCTCTCCTGGGCCTGGCCCTCAGGCACCAGTGAGCCCTGTCCTGTTAGACGCTGCCCCTCTCACAGGTAGACCTTGTGTGTGCCCGATACTATAATGCGGTTTGGGTGGGTTGTGCGTGTATAAGTGTGTCTCTGTATGTTAGGGCTGGTTTTTAACTCATGCCCCAGGGACACCAGAAGGTACACGTGACTACTTTGCAATGATGTGGGGGAGGGCACTATGAAGCCAACTCTTCCCAGGTCCAAAAGTTTTACTCACTCACATGCCACTCTACCTGGCGTTAAGTGCAGATGAGAGGACTACTCCCTGCGGCGTTCTCCATTGCTAATCTGTTAGCTCAGATTGGAGTGCAGAGTCACCGCGTGTGAACACACTCACTTTGGGGGTAAGAAAGACAAAGGTAGAGAGGGCGTATAGCTTACCGTCAAGAGACGGGTGGAACTGGGGCTGGGTGTGGCTCTTCTAATGGGAAGTCACCTGGAAAGGTGCTGAAGGCATGTGACATGCCGTTTGGTCAGGGAAAAGCAGAAGCTTATATTGAAAATTCTGGGTCCAGTCCAGGGTCAGGAGTCGCTGGGCAGGTGGGACTGGGGAGCCGCCAGTGGCAGGGACTTAGCCTGGATACCCACCGACTCTGGAGGAGACGAGAGCAGCACCGGCCCCAGCTGCCCCGGCCATGCCCCTCAGTCTCCCGGTGACTCTAGCAGGAGCCTGGCGGGCGACGGGGGCCACAGCGGGCTGAGCCATCCTGCATACAGATGACAGGCGCTGAGAGAGAGAACTCCTGTCAGGAGATGGGCCAGGACACGTCTATATGTGATGTGTAGGAATGGTCTGCAGAAAAGGGGATGAGCCCACTCTGGAAACAGAAGCCAGCTGCCCAGGACAGGGACCAAGTGAACTGAGGAACGGGGAGCTGGGTACCCCCGCAGGGAGAACTTCGTGTGACAGGCCCAGACAGCAGGGCAGCCAGGGCAAGCGCAAAGGTTGTGGGGTTTGAAGAGAGGCCAGGAGATGCGGGGCAGTAGTAGGTGAGGCAGCATGAGGGGTCAGCCAGGGGCTTTGTGGAAAGCAGGCCATGCTAGAGGTGAGGGCGAGTGTGAGACAGCTGAGGCCGGGGAGTTGCTCCATTTTGGAAGGGCCCGTGGTGTTGCTATGTGGGGAAAGGGTGGGACATGGGGGTGGCAGGCAGGTGTTGCCTAACGGTGCTAGACTCCCTTGTAAAATGAGACAGATGCTCCTGTGGCTTGTGGAATCTCAGACAGTTTCATTCTTATTTAACATGATGGGGGCTGGGGCATGGGCTCCACAAGCCAGGCCCAGGAATGGGCTCTCTGAACAAAACTTCTGGAAAGGGGCAGCCCCTGGCCCCCTACTTGAGCTCCTCCCAGGGGTGATGCTCTTAAGGTCCCACCATTGCATCTCCAGTGTAGCAAAGGTGCTGGTGGGTGAGGAAAGGGAGACAGAATTGGGAGGAAGAGGCTGCAGCCTTCTATGGAGGCCTCTGATCTTCCCTGGGAGGGTGTGTCCTGGGTACCTGCTGCCTGGCCCCACTGGCTGTCCCACCTTGGCTCCTGGACACCTCCACTCACACAGTATCAGTGGGTCAGTTTCATGGATCTCAGCCCCCGGGGAAGGGGAACTAGCCCCGGGACAGCGAGAGGAGAGGTTGTCCTGCAGGTGGAAGTCACCTTCAGGGTGGGAGACCATGCAAGAGTGCAGTCCAGTGTGTGATGCTGATGGCACGAGTGGAGAGGGTGAGATGAGGAGCAAACAGATGTCACCTCCCCAAAGTAGTTTAATTGCCACCACCACACACACCATAATGGAGAAAATTGGGGCCTCATCATTTGCGGGTCTTGTCATGTTTCTGCCCTAGTTGTGGCCAAAACAGGAAGTCAGGGAGGTGGAGAGTAGACAGAGGAGAACCCAGAGTCCAGAGTGAGGAGAAGTACAGGCCCAAATCCCAGCTTGTAGCGTTAAGACAGTCAGACTTTCTGAGGCTCTGTCTTGTCATTTACACAATGGGGTGGTAATCCTTGTCTTGTAGGACTGTCTTCAGAGTCCAGATACGCAGATAAAGTACTGCTGCATATTTGATGCTCACTAAGTGGTAGTTGCTGCTATTTTTGTTAAATTTGCATGCATCCAATGCCAGGGATTTAACCCTTTAGGGATAAGCTTTATTTATTTGAACTAGTACTCAGAATTTTATAGCTGGAAGGAAGCGTAGTCAACGTCTTCCAATTTGCAGATGAAGAATTGAGGCCCATGGAGGACTGGGAAGTTGTCTAGGGTCTCCCTGGCCAGAAACCTTGCTGTTTCTCAAATCCTTTCCCTTCAGCTTCCTATTTTTTATTTGTAAATAAGAACTTTGTAAACAAGTGACCCCAACTTTGTTCCTGAAGCAGTTTTGTTTCCACTTACTATCTTGGATACATTAGAAATTTGTTCAGCAAAATTGTATTCCTGAGTATGCCGACCCAAACTAAAGATGTGTACATGTAGCGGCAGGCCTTCGAAACACCCACACAAATGGTAGAAGTACAAAAGGTGACTGGCTTTGTTCCAGGTGGTAGCTGTGTAAGTGCAGGGGTCTGGGGTCCTGGGCTGGGACCCTGCCTCTGCTCCTTGTCCAGCTCCGTGACCTGCAGCAAGTCACTCATCCTGCCTGAGCCTCAGCTTCCCCCGCTGCAGAGATGAAAACAAACAGCTCACAAAACCTAGCCCAACCCTACAAGGTGATTTGGTGATTGTTGATATTCTGGATGGTTATCTCTCATCTCCCACAGCCTCCCAACCGATGTTCTTGTTGTGGGGGTTGACGGATGATGAGGAGAGAGTTAAATTGTTCTTCATGAGCAAAGCAAGAGAAAGAAGAAAGAGACAAGAGACAGCTGCAGCCAAAGAGCTGTCCGAGGAAGATTTGAAAGAAGTTTTCGGTGTGACAAATGATGTAGCCCACTCCAAAATCTTCAGGGTTATCTGTCTTGCTGGGTGGGCTGCATGAGGTTGGATTCGCTTTTCAGGGTAAGGACAGAGTTGAGTCCTGCTTCAAGGTGGACGTGGGAGGAGACAGAGCAGAAATGATGTGTGGCCCAGGCTGAACGCTCGCAGGGACTGAGCAAGCGCTGTGTGTGTGGCACCGGGGACTCCATGCGTGGCCGAGGGCCCATGGTGCTGCTGCTGGCAGTGGAGGTGATCCCTCATCCCCGTCCCTCCAGGCAGCCCAGTCCCTGCTAGTTCCTAGAGATGGGGGAGAGGGGAGCACTGGTGGGTCCCTCTGCTCTCCAGGATGTCCCCTGCCCCCGCCTCCCTCCAGTGGGGCAGGAGTAGATTAAGTCCCTAACCCCACTCTCGGGGTATCGATGAGTTCTGTTTGATGAATTCAAGCCTCAGCGCTTCGGTATGCTTGACATGAGGATATATGGCTATGGCAAACACCGGAGTTGGGGACTATTAAAGTGTTTTCTGAAGTCAGACCGTGGACCACAGATTTATAGGGAAAGGTTTTGTTAGGGGGGAAAGTGCCGAGAGCATAAAAGCCGACCATACCCAATATCTTTCCCAGACAGAAATGATATTTCAGTAGGTAAAATGAATAGTATATGGAAGTGCTTGCGAATGCATCACCGAGCCCTTTCTGTACTGTGTGGGGTATGTATGTGCTAAATGTGTCCCAAGGCTCAGGAATCGGAAAAAACTAAACGGACAAAAAAAATTGCCTTCACATAAAGGGCCATCTTTTCTCTGTGTCCTCTCTCTGTCACAGAAGGCTGTGGGATTTGAGACATCAAACTGCTACCTTTTTCTTGTTGGATTGATTATAGGGACGGAAATGGGGGTGGCTGGAGTTTACTCTTCAGATGTTCTGGCCCCTCTGGGACCTTCGTGCCCCAACTGCAAGGTGACACTCCAGGCTGGTGGGCTGTGTGTGAGACCTTCTCTGTCTCCTGACAGTCAGGAAAGTCTGAGCTCCAAGAGCTGGATCCTCGTTTTACAGACAGGTACAAAGGGCCAGTAGAGGGGATGTGAGACCCGTCTTCTTATCTCAGAGGCCTCCCCCGTGACCCTGCCCGTGCCTAGGGCAGCCACCTTTCCTCCCGCTGGCTCCTGGCCCTGTGCGGGGGCTGAAGCGTGCCTGCAGGAGCTCAGCGCAGCCTTCCCCGGGGAGTGGAGCACTGGAATTATCACCCGCGGAAGCACAGATCAGATTTGGAGCTGGTGGTGAGATTTCTCTGTAAGTGTCAGATTTGAGTAGACCTTTGAAAGTATCAGCCCCTCTCCTGCAGTTGTCAGCCCAGGGGCTTCATCAGAGCCAAACTGAGCCAGCAGCCCAAGGGGAGGGCAGGGAAATGGCTTTGCCTTATTATCTGTAGGGGGCGGGTTAGTGTCTCCCCAAGTTCATGTCCACCCAGAACCTCAGGATAGCCTTGTTTGAAAAGAGGGTCTTTGCAGATGCAACTAGTTAAAATGAAGTCATCCTGGATTAGGTGGGCCCTGGTTCAATTACTGGTATCTTTACGAGACGAGGAGGGGGCACACAGGGTTAAAAGGGGAAGTCCACATGGATGGGGAGGCAACCCCAAGCCAACGAATGCTTGGAGTCATCGGAAGCTGGAAGAGGCAAGCAAGGATCCCACCCTGGAGCCTTCAGAGGAAACGTGGCCCTATAGACATTTTGATTTCAGACTTCTGGCCTCTACAACTGTTGGAGAATAAATTTCTGTTATTTCAAGCCACCCAGTTTGTGCAAATTTGTTACTGCAGCCCTAGCAAACTAATACAGACTAATACAGATGGCATTCACCATCCTCAGTCAGTGTGCAGGCATTTTCCTGGGAACTTGGGTCAAGTCTGGTGTCGGTCACGGGTGACTTCTGTGGCCATTTGGGCCTTTAGGCCCCAGTGCCATCCAGGGTAAAGAGGTCTGCCACAGCTGACGCTCCTGCTAACAAAACCTTGGGCTGTAGAAATTTTGTTTCCAAAAAGACTTTACCCCAGAGGGGACAAAAGAGAGGGAAAGAGCACGTGGCAGCTCACCTTGTGGTCAAGAGCAGGAGCAGGTGTTACACCTGATTCAGAATATTCGTTTGACTCACTTGGTAACCTTGGGCAGTTACTTGCCCTCTTGGAGCTGTGGCTTCTTCATGTGTAAAGTGGAGTTGTCCTGTTACCCTCCCAGGTGTGCTGTGCAGAGGGCCACGTGTGAGCAGTAAGCCAGGGCTGTGCTTGGGCGCAGGTGAGGGGAAGGGCAGCTGCTGTTATTCAGGACGACATCCCACATCCACCTCTGCTGTCAATCATGACGACGATCTCCAGGACTCCCTGAATTCCTGGCACATTGGAGGATGGCAGCCTGGAAGGAAGGTCGTTTTTCTTAGATGGAAGCTTGTACTGGTCTCAGGGTCATGCTGTCCGTTCCCAGCTAGAAGCAGGTATGCACAGGAGAAGAGGTGCAATAAGAGCCTACGCCAGGCCCTGGTAAACTGGTGACATCTCTTCTCAGTATGTTGGAGCCTCCCATACATGAGGGAGGTTGTCTTTCCCTTTGTGCAGACTCCCAAGCCCCAGGGCACCTCCCTGGTTGTTCAGTGTGGACTCTTGACCCAGGGACTCTGGATGCAGGGCGAGGGAGAGGAAGGACTCTTTTGTTAGGATACAGATACTCACTGTATTTCATCTGAATATTTCACATACAAGGACAGAAATAGACATTTGGGGAGAAAATGTGGGTACCTATGGTGTGGTGAGGGAGTTGCAAGCATGGGCTGAGTGCCAGCCACAGCGAATGAGTGGGCAGCTTCCCCCGCACATGAATGAAAGAGTGGACCATGAGGTCTCCGAGTATCTCCCAGGTTTCCTTATTACAGAGCAGGCTCTATGGGGAGAAGTAGGCAGGGACTGGCATTCTATTGACCTGTAGGTCGGAAGGACAGGATCAGGGAAAGCCAGACTGACGTGTGACCCTTGAACTTTGACCACAAATTGACCATCCGGTCCCACCCCACTGCCAATGCTGGGGGAAGGGCAGCTCTGCCATAACAGAGCTCAGCAGGAGACCCGCTGTGTGTGCCAGGTAGAGGAAGGTTGGTGCTGGGTCTGCTCTTTGAGGAGGGCACATGGCATGTGGGGTCTCAGTCTAGGGGGAGAGCTGGAGAAAATGAGAATAGTCCGTAGTGGGTTTTCCATCTCAGAGGATATGGTGAAGGAGAGTATGGCTCCTGGAAAGCAGGTGACGGAGGCTCCGTGTTCCGTGTGGAAGCAGCACTGCCTGGCGTGGAGCAGGTGTGCAGAGCACCCAGGACGCCCAGGCGTTGGTCTGGGAATTGCAGGATGGGTTCAGTGTGGGGAGCACTTCTACATTCATGCTAGTGTCCTGTCTTATAATTGTGTCTACTTCCCTTTCCCCTGCCTCCTCCCAAAACTCCAACAGGATCCACAACATTCTCATTCTGAGAATCCCATACATTCTTCTAGGTTTCTTTCAGGCTGTCTGGAGTGAAAGTCTGGGTGGGCAGGAATAAATGGAGGGTTTTTGAAAAGAAATGGATTCTATTTTTTGCCAAATCTTTTCCTACATTTTTACATTTTAAGGATAGCAAAAATAATGAGTTTTGTGACTAAAAGTATGGTATACATATGGTATGTATATGCTCTTAAATTAACATTCAAATTTAGATCTATAATGGAGGCTGGGGGGAAACAGAACAGCTGATGGGGATGTCTGGCCCATGCCTACAAGGCCTGGGACCCACATGCTGATTTTTAACTCTATTGTTAGTAATTTGAAATCATTTCTTATAAAAGCACAATGAAGCCTTCAGAACAATCTTCCCTAAACTATTTGACTCAGTGAAGTAAGCACTGGGTAGGGGGTTTTAACTTATCTGTATATAAGAAATACACAGAAGCCAAATGCACAGGGATGAGAAATGCTTATACTGCAGGTGTCTAAAATTTTGTAAACTTAAATTTCCCCCCAGGTTTTAGAGTTCAGGGTATTTTTATCTCTTGTGTTGGGACCATTATCTTTCCCTCCGGTTCCTCTGGGATTACTTCTTATTTCCATTCTCCAACTGCTGACCCCTTGGAATCACTTGATTGGTCAAACACCGAGATCTCCAAAGACCCAAGTTGGAGACATCATTGAACTTCCGTTGCCAGAATGCAGCAGCAGCTGCCCGGTTGAGTCCTGAGACTGTGTTCAGAAAAGCTAAAGCCATTTCTGAGAGGTCATGTTTCAGCTGGTTCTCTTAGCATTTCATCTTGGTCCTGCAGTTTTTGCACTGTGTTCAGGGTTGAAACATACTGCCCACCACTGCATTCGGCAGCACCAGGAATTGTCAGGAGCTATTTGCTGGCAAGAGCAACAGACTGGGGCACAGCAATGGGACCGCAAAGAAGAAATTGCTGTTTCCTCTCTGGAGGGCTTGCTATATGCCAGACGCTGTCCTAAGGACTTCATATATTCCATGTCACAACATTTTCTGCAACCCTCTTGTGAGACAGGTGGTAGTATACCCATTACAGACATAGGCATGAAGTAATGGGAAACTTCCCTAGTATCATACCTCCGCTGTGAGGTTAAATACACTCCCCAGGATGGCTGGTCCCAAAGCCTCTGCTCTTTCTTCTTCCCTGATCCTGACTTTGCTAAGCTGCATCATAAGGAGGCTAAGAAGTGGACAGAAGGAGAGTGGGCAGGGTGGTGGGGTTCACACAGCCTCCATCTTCCGTGTTCTTTAATGAGTCCAGGCCACTCACTAGAGACTCAGAGAATGTCGGGTGGGAAGAGGCTGTGGAGAACTTGTGGTTCCCTGCTTTTTATCATGGGGGAAACAGCCACAGCGTGGGGAGGACAGAGGGCTGCTCAGGTACCCTGGCTCTTCCACACCCCTGTGGTCCCTTCGCAAGAAAGATGGTTCCATCGCTTCATCGGAGATACCTTGTTTCCCAGAAAATAAGACAGGGTCTTATATTTATTTTTCCTCAAGAAGACACCCTAGGGCTTATTTTCAGGGGATGTGTTATTTTTTTTAAGTACTGTACAACAATCTACATTTATTCAAATATAGTTAAGTCGTCTTCTTCTGGAACATCATCATAGCTCTCCAAACCCTGAATTCCATCCTGAATTTCTTGCATCTCTATTTCCTTTAGAACCATTGGCCCCAATCTCTCATGTCGAGCAATAGAGCTATCATGGGGCAGATGAGAAGAGCTGCTGGTCTTCTTTACCGCTCTGCGACGAAATGCGTGGGTTGTGCAGATACGCTGCGTGGCCACACCCATCGCTAGGTCTTATTTTCGGAGTAGGGCTTATATTGCGCAAATGCTTAGAAATCCTGCTAGGGCTTATTTTATGGCTAGGTCTTATTTTCGGAGAAACATGGTAGTTTAATGGAAATTAAAATTCCTTAACACACTTTTGGAATTGTTAATTAAAAAATGCATGCCCAACAACATTTTCACTAAGTACCCCAAATGGCAGATAAATTGCATATTCTGCCTTGAATTCCCTCTGGTGGGACACATTATTAAAGTCAGAGAAATGGTGTAGTGGTTCTGTGGCATAAGTTGGGCTGACGGAGAGAGGAGTCTCAGATGAACAGGCATATTTCCTTTCCTTTTGCATGTTGGCCCTTCTGTTGGGGAGATTCATTAGCTTTGACACTGCCTCTTTCTGCTTTTATTCCTTTTAAGAAGTCTTGACAGTGCCATATCAAAAGGCTAGGATACTCTTCTTCCAAAGACATCAATGTACACTTCTAATTTTTCTTAAGGGCTTTAAATAAATCCAATGAAAAGATTGGCAGCAGCTTTCCCAGGAAGCCAATGTGGGGTCACGCTTTGCTTCTGTTTGGTGATGTTATAAATCAGACTGGACTTCACTTATTGCATGTGTAGGAAAGACATCCTTGGATACAAAGAGCCTTGTTTGTTCATTCTTGGTTCTTCATAAATGAGGAGCAGCATGAAATTCTCAAATGGTAGGGAGAAAATAACCACCGCATCCCTGGAGTGGTTCAGGTTTTGGCTGCCTAAGTCTTGGTGGCCACTTGGAAATGTCCCAAGGAAATGTTCCCCATGATCTGAAACTCTTGCTGTCCAAATTTGGCAGATTAATAGGTTTGGATAAATGTTTTCAGATAGGGTTGGTGTAGTTTGCTAACCAAACCCTTGCTGCTTTGCTATCCAACTTTCAGGAACTAAATACATTCAGATAATTAGGTGTCCTTCTATATTTTGAAGACACATTCAAGTTCTTTCTTTCCAACTGTATAGGTTTGAATATGGAGGGATATTTGTAGTTTTCTCACTCCAGGCATTCTTGACAATAAGGACAGAATATGTGAGTTGTAATTTGGTGTAATGGAGAAGACACCAATTCAGAAGCTGTTTGTTAGAGCTGGGTCTCCAACTGCTGCAATCGAATGGGGTGATACTATCTAAAGCTGGCCTTGGAGAGAAGTCAGGTAGCTGGCAGTTTGTATAATTTGAAATGTGCTGGGGAAGATTTCTGTGTCTTCAGGTAATCTGTCCAAAGTCACATGGTTAGTGAGAGGCAAAGCTGGGATTCCAACCAAACAGGCTGGCTCAAGTGTTCCTCAGCCACTGCACAATTGACTGAGTGACCTGGGGCAAGTCATTCCTTTCTAGACCTCAGGATCCTTCCATAAAATGAGGAGGTGAGTCTCCAAGATTTCAAAACTTCTCACTAGTCCTAATACTCTGTGGTGCTGGGACTACTGTACCATGCTGCTCTGAACCCAGAGCACACACAAGTAGAGGTGAGAGGGACCCCTTGACTTCCTTTCCCCCCAGGACAAAAGGACAGTGCAGCCCCTGGACATATTGCATACGCTTGTCATGAAAATCGTAACAGCAAAAAGAACAGGCTTGCTGGGGATGAGAGACCCATAAATTTACTCACAAGGAAAAATTAATTTGTTAAAAATATATTTCAAATATAGCCTTTTCTTGAGTCTGCCTAAAATTCGTTCTTATTCTCCAGCTCTATTTGCTCCCACCTAGCCTAGGTTCTAGGGCCAGTAAGTACTTTTGCTAGGTGGTCCAAAGCTGGTACAGGGTTGCAGAGGTGTGCACACCTTCCTGACAGCTGGACGGCAGGTGTAGGGTAGGACCCATAGTGACCTCCAACCCCGCAGCCACCGTTACCCGTCTGTGTGACCCTGGGAAAAGTCCCTTGGTCTCATTGCCCCTCAAGTTTACCACTTACAAAATGGCAATGGAGGATAACAAAATACTCCTCTGGGTTTGTTTATGAGAAATGAGCTGTTGTGTGAGCTAAGTGAAAAGTGCTGTAGACCTGGGAGAGGCAGCCTGACCCTTGGGGTAGAGCAAGGACATTGCAGTGAGACAGTACCCACTGAATCTGGCTGCACAAGTGGTCAGCAAGTAAGCCAGCAATAGCCCCTTCACCTTTCTGAGCTTTGGGTTTTTTATTTGGAAAATTAGAATAATGACACCCACTTCATAGAGTTGTTTCAATATTAAAAAAGAAATAGGAGGACTGGCACATAGTAGGCAATGCTTAAAAGTTACAATATGCTCTGAGACATCTTAAGAGAATAATAATACTGAAGGGACATAGCATGGTGGCAGAGTTAACCTTAACTCAGCAGGGGACCAGGCAAGAATTAGTTTATGTGCCCCCAAAAGACACTAGCTTCACAATGATAGTCAAAGAATTTTTTTTGAACAACCACCTTGTGCCAGGTGCTAGCTTTGGATAAGAAAGAGCCTTCCTCTTCTGATATACCTTGCTTTGGATGCCAGGCATGGCTCTTTTTTTCCCCCATTCCAATGGTGCATTTAGCTAACTGTCCCCTCCAGAGGCCATTAGCACATTTTAAGTGTATTTGCAAAACACCTAATGATTAAGCTTGGGAGCAGAGAAGTAAACAGAAATACTGCTGTCATTTTACACTCAGTGTCTTCATTCCTTCACTTAGGAGTGAAGTGAAGGAAACAGGCTGCCATTAGTTTAATAAACAAATTAATAGGCTGAAAAAAGGAGTGAGGCATAATATTCTTCAGGGTTCCTGGGCTCTCAGGTGGGCTAGAAAATACCTGAAATTGTGTTTTATTTGTGTGCAAAATTATCTTTTTTGTGTGTGCAGGGATGCATAGGTGGCTAAAATTATACGTTTTTCTGGGGAGAGACATTTCTGAGGATCAAAAGGTTACATCCCACTAATCTACTGAGTTGTTATTTCTTTTTAGACAGGAGGAGGTTGAAATAATTAGCTTTACCATAATGTGTGAGAGAAAATTTCTCTCATTAGCCTTTTAACAGCTTGAAAGGGTGCAAACTTTCAAGACTTCGCCAATGAACATTTTCAATTAATGTTGAGTACATTTGCATTTTGTAAATGTGTTCAAATGTGTATGACTCTATATTAAAAACATTTCTAGGCTCTGACAGAAAGCACAAAGCCATTCCGTGGGGTTAACACTGACAGTCCTGAGTCAACTCTCTATTTGTTTTAGAGATAGCTCTGCTGTGCATAGAAATTAATAAGTAATTTTCTTGGTGACAGCCTGAGGCTACTGAATGAATGCTCACATCGAAGTCAAATGCAGGGTGGAAAGGAGCAAATGATTTTCATAGAGGGTGCCCATGGTGGTAGGGGAGAGTGGTGCTGTGGGGAAGCGTCTAATGGGACTTCTCATATTTTAGTCTCATATTTTAGATTTCTCATATTTTAACCTAGAACTAGGATGTCATCATTCTGTCAGAGGAAAAGGGAATAAAAGTCCCAGAGGCCACAGGAACCAAATGACACATTGGAATCAAAGTTTGAAATGAGGATTGTCCTCCCCGTATATGTACCCTGTGCTGTTTCCTTGGGAATGATCTCCACTGTGCCAAAAAGCACCCCACATGGGTAGCACACCTTCAAATGCTAGACCTGGACATAGAGGGCTTGCAGGCTTAGGGGAGCCCACCCTGCCTTCCTCTCCTTCATCAGAACATCTCCTCCAGCTAGAATTCCAGCCTCTGAATTTCCAGGAGAGTGAGAAGCAGGGAGGGAGGGCGGTGGGAATTATTTGGAGTGTGATATCTGTTGATATCAATCAATTGTTTTCCTCCAATCTTCTCATTCACTAGTGTGAGGTAGAGACCCTAAACTAAGTAGACCTAGACACAAATGCAAATTTGTCTTCCATAAAATGGGGATGGTGATGCGTATTTCACAAGGTGGTTGAAACGCATATTACTTACGCAAATCCCAGAGTGCATAGTAAAACTTCCACAATAAAAATCAGAATTGAAGCATTGTTATTCACTGTGGGCAAGAAGCAGTCTATTCACAAACAAATCTTTCCTTGGACTCTGGAGTTCCATTCTTGAGGACTCTCTTATGCCCCTACTGGCCTTTGTAGGAATTCTTGGGAGTCTACCTTTACCTGGTTTAGGGATGACTGACACACGAAGGACATTGTTCTCTGCCTAATTACTTACATTTACTGGAGCTTGTTTGAAATAAACATTTTCCTTTTGGAGTTTTAAATTCTGGCCAGCCAGGTTTCCTTCCCAGTGGCCTATATCAGCTGAGGAACTTTTACTGAATCTCAGCATCCTTAGGAACTCCGATCGGTCCCAAAACCGAAAGAGGACTTGGAGATCGCAGCAATACCTTGTCAAGGGAATCACTAAGTCTGCAGCAATGGCCCCTGAGTCAGAAGGCCTTTTGTCACGGTGCTGTAAGCCTCTAGTAAAGTATATGGGGCAGTAGGAGGTGGATGGCTGCAGTCGCCTGCCTGCTGAGTGACTTCCTTCCCACCCGGTCCCTGCAGTACATTCCTAACACGGCAGCCCTCTGAGCACAGAAAGGCCACAGAGCATCATGGACTGTCGGAGGGTGAACTCTGGAGTCAGAGTTGGAATCTTAACTCAAGATCTTACAAGCTGTGGGAACTTGTATATGGTATTTAAATTCCTTCTGCCTTCATCGCTCCGTCTAGGATAATAATAGCACCTGCTTCATAAGGTTGCTGTTTGGATTAAGTGAGAGACACATGTAAGCCCCAGAATGGTACTTGATTCGCAGAAGTGCTCATTGATGTTAACAATTGTTACTGTTTTTCCAGTCATTTGCTTAAAATACTTCATTGACTTAAGACCAAACGTTTTAATATGGTCTTTAAGTCCCTGAAATATTTGCCCTCTGCCTGCCCCTTCAACCACATCTTGAGCTCCTTGCCTGTGGCCCAGTCATGTTTGTTTTCTTTTTGTCCCTGGAAAGTATCACCTTAGGAGCTCTTTACTGCCTGGTGCATTTTCTCCCCAACTCAGCTCCCTCCCCAATTGCTCAGGTAACATCTTTCCCATCTCAGCTTGAAGAGCCTGTTCTGACTGCCAGCATGGTCTTATGCTCACAAAGTAGCCTCTTGTTTGTCTTCATGGCATTTATCACCATTTGTGATTATACATTGTGTCTTTATTTGACTAAAACCTGACTCTCCCAGTAAGCTGGGAGCTCTGTAAGGGTGGGGCAGTGTTCATTTTCCTGCACTTGTTTCCTGGCACCTGGCCTAGGATTTGACACTATCTGCATGCTGGGTAATATTTGGTGAGTGAGTGGTTGAGCACTTACTCTCCGAAGCACAAGTAATCACGTATATGCTACTTACATTCTGTCTCGTTTTTTAGAACTGTTTCCATTCCATTAACTAAAACAATTATAGCCCAATCCCAAATCCATAGTGATTTATACTGCTTTTAATTAGGACCAACTCTGAGACAGCTTGGCTCAAGCCTAGAAGAACCCCTGGCTTTGCCCTGAAGAATCAGATGGCATTGTTCATCGCTACTTTGTCTATAGGTCATTAAATATGAAATGTCCAATTTCGAATCAAAAGTGTAGTTTATTATATCTCAAACAAGAAGCAGTACAATTAATCAAAGTATGTACCTAAACTATCAGCACAGTTTTGCCATCTTAATGGTAGCTTGTTTATGCCAGCAGCAAAGAAGCCTGGAGAGTAAGTGGTGATGAAATCATCAAAGGTGTTTTCCACAGCTTGTTGAGAATTGAATATTTTTTTCCTTGCAAGAAGTGGTCCAAAACCTGGAAGAAGTGATAGTCAGTTGGTACAAGGTCTGGTGAATACAGTAGTTGACAGAGAGTTTTCAAGTCCAGCCCCTGTAGTTGGAGCAGCATTGTGCGACATGTGGTCGA
>VBSM01000272.1:1415399-1429600 GCA_008086735.1 Cheirogaleus medius
CTTGGTCTCAGGTCGCCCACGTGGCTCATTTTCAAGATTAAAATCACCGGAATGGAACTTCTCAAACCATCGGTGTTACTGTGTGTTCATTAGCCACATCCTTCTGAAACACTTCGTTGATATTTTGAGCTGTCTGCGCTGCATTGGTTCCACAATGGAACTCATATTCAAAAATAATACAAATTTTTGACTTATCCATAGTTTTCACAAAAATTGCTCTAAATTTTTTTTGAAAGATAATCATAAGCCACAATGTGTTTTTGAAATATTGAGGATATACCTTCAGAATAAAAATAAAACAAGAAGTGTTAAGTGAAAGTGAAATGTCAGCGATATCAACTGTCAAACTTAGTACTTAAGGAAATCGAACATTTTATACTTAATAACCTTTTACCTCCAGATAGTTGTTTGAAGTAAGTGGGAAATAATGATATCTTGGGGCACTATGTCATAATACAGATATATAGATAAAAAGCCTAAAATCTGGGCACAACTCAGAATATTTGGAAACATTTGGATTTTCACCTTAAGATTCCACTTTCCTTCCCAAGTGTGCATGAAGGGAACATCGTGTCAATGCCCAAATCACGTCCTCATGTCAAAGCTCCACCCACTCTCATTATTCTGATCACATCAGTAGGGATCTAGATCTGCTTTCGCAGGAGGTAGAGCATCAGATAGAATGCAAGGCATCTGTTGTTCATCAGACTGTTTCCAGTATTTAGCATGTCATTAATTTCTGACTTACATTTTAGATTATATTTATCTAGGATGAGGGTATATTTAATCTAATTCTTGAATATTGTATATACTAAGTGTTAGATCTAAAAAACAATAGTACTTTTCAATTAAAATACATGTGATAATTATAAATAAAGTGTAAATACGGAAATGAATAAAAAAGTAAAAATCTTACACAATCTCTACACCCTGAGATAATTACAGTTTGCATTTTGGAGTATATAATTTTAGTCTTTTCTCTTGTGGTATATGTATAACTGTATTTATATACCAAACTGGAATCTTATAATACATGCTATTTTGTAGCACCCTTTTTCTGAAAATGAATACATCAAAGGCACCTTTTAATATTCTGAATTATTATTTTCAAACTTTTAAAAAATTTTGCACCTGAAAAATGCCAAACATATATGAAAAATACAGAACACTATAATAACCCCTTATGTACCTCTCACCCAGGTTCAACACTTTTGACTCATTTGCCACTCTCTTGCCTGCCATGGAGCTATTCTGAAGCAACTCTCACCCATCATAGTAGTTCCTCTGTAAATATGTGAGCCTGAATCTCTAAAAAATAAAGATCTCTTTTATTAAGTATATATTCACAATTTCATTATCTCACCTAAAAAAATAATAATAACTCCTTACTATTATGAAACATTTAGTCACTGCTCAGTTTCCCCCAATTGGCTTATAAAAGTTTTTTACATTTGTTTAAATCAGGATCCAAATAAAATTCATGAATTAAAATCGGCTGATATGTTCCTTAATTTTAAAGTCCCCCCCACCTTTTTCTTTATTGCAGTTTGTCTGCTAATTTGTACTGTAGAGTTTCCCCAATCTGAAATTGCATCTCTGTGGTATAGTTTAACATGTTCCTCTCTCCTCTATATTTCCTATAAATTGATAGCTAGCTCTAGAGCCATTGCTAGGTTGGCAAGATGACCTCACATGTAAGATAGCATATTTCCATCAGATGGTATGTAATATCTGGTTGTCTTTATTTTTGTGATGTTGGTAGTCATTGATGATTATTGCCTAATTCATCATTGCAGAATAGTGATGTTCCAATTTTATCATTCTTTCTGCATTTATTAGCCAAAATACTTCTATTAAGATAAACTTCCCTTCATTAACTATTTGGTTAGCAGTATTCAAAATAAGGAGTTGGTCCCTAATCTCCCTTACTCAAGGGTGACTAATGTGTGTTTTGTATTCTGTGAACTCATGGATTTCAGCATCTCCATGTGTTTCAATCCATTTCAATTAACATTGTTATTAATGCTCAAATTGTCCCATCTTTGTTCAGCAGAAACCTCTTTATTCTTTAGTTCGGTGCCTGTGTTCTCTGAGACAGAATTCCATAGTCTTTGATGACATCCTTGCTTTCTGTTATGGCAAAATATTCTAGGCTCATCTTGTTCATCTTCTGTCCCCAACCTAGAATTAGCCATTTCTCTAAGGAGTCTTTGTTTTTTTAATTAGAAGATGTTTTTTAGATATGAGGGGCATTCATTGCTGCTGGTTTTCTTTTTTAATTGTTTCTAGTTTTTTCATTGAATAGAGCAAGGGAAAATGTATTAGGTTATACTATATGAAATTGTCATATTATTAAAGTGGTACAACATTGGCAATGTCACAAAGTTTAACCTATTTTTAAGAGAAAACACATTATGAACCACTTATCCCTAGATATCTTGGGGGGCTAGTTCCTACTAATTGTCTTTCTTTTCTTAAGGGCTATTCTTGATTAGGAACCTCATTCATTCATTCAGTGGTTGCATAGTAGCTCATCATTTACATGTGCCATTATCTATTTAATTTATTTTCTTCCTTTTCCTGGATATTTTGATTTCGGTTTTTCTATATTGTAAATGTGGCTGTGTGAACACACTTGCATGTGAATCTTTGTTGTAAATCTCTGATTATTTTCTTAATATAAATTCCTAAAATGTGGAGTTTCTGGGTAAAGGGAGCAGAGCCACTTTGAAGGCTTTTAATATATTTTGCCAAATAGCTTTCCTCCCTTGCTCCCAGTGCTCTTCAACTGTTAACTTTTTTTTTTTTTTTGAGACAGAGTCTCACTCTGTTGCCCAGGCTAGAGTGCTGTGGCATCAGCCTAGCTCACAGCAACCTCAAACTCCTGGGCTCAAGCAATCCTTCTGCCTCAGCCTCCAGAGTAGCTGGGACTACAGGCATGCGCCACCATGCCAGGCTAATTTTTTATATATATATTTTTAGTTGTCTAGCTAATTTCTTTCTATTTTTTTATAGTAGAGTTGGGTCTTGCTCTTGCTCAGGCTGGTCTTGAACTCCTGACCTCGAGCTATCCGCCCGCCAAGGCCTCCCAGAGTGCTAGGATTACAGGCGTGAACCACGCCCAGCCCGCTGTTAACTTTTTGATCTAAATCTCTATTCCTAGCCACTGGATATTTCCAGTTTGTACTTCTTTAATTTGCATATTAATACTTTTGTTATTTATACTAACAATATTAAAAAGCATAAACTATTATAAAATAAATTAGAGTTTTTATTTTGTTTCATAACTATGTGTGACATTCCTACAGCTAATTCAGATTAAGGACCTATCTTAAAAATACTATTGATTTCCTTCTCCACAACAATGCCCTGATGTCTCTCCACTGCCACCAGGTAATTTGTGGGGCTAAAAACAATTTTAAGCCTGGTATTCCAGGCTCTGAGGGAAAGTCCTGTTTTATATGTATATATGTGTGTGTGTGCATATGTATATAAAGTAAATATATGTAAGACATACTACAACTTATTAACTTATTAAATAAGTATAAACAGATGAGTTAAACAGTATCAACTAGATTAAAAGTCAACAGTAACAACTTATAAGTGTCAAAAATGAGCTATGCCTAAATTAATTTGAGTTAAGTAAAACTGACCTTTCCTTTCCTTATTTTAAGTTGTTTTAAAAATCAAGGCTCTCATAGTAATACCATTCTGTACAATAAAATTCATTGTCCATCTTCTGTAAACCAGGCATTGCACGGGGTGAGTTTACCTAGTTTATGACATTGCTTACTAAGTTGCTAAAGCTGCCATGTTTTGAGTTCATCTGATCTGATTTTCCCATGTTTTGCACATCAGCCCTTTTCTGTAGCGGTGCCTTGCTTTTCTCATCCCTTTTGGTGTCCTTCACTGACCACCTGCTTATGGCTGTGGCAATTCTCGCCCTGAAACAGAAGGCACTACTCAGTCTATGTGCCCTCTAGCTCCCCCTTGCCATTTATCATAGAACGTCACTAAACTTTTAGTTAATATTCCTAGGGTGCCAATGTGAAGAAGAAGAAAAAAAAGGAATAGTCTGAACCTTTTCAGGCCAGGCTGTGCATTGCACAGGTTAAATATAGTCAGATTATTTAACAGAGCAGTTCCGAGTTGTGTTTATGGAGAGGAGCAGATTCCCCACCCCGGGTAGCATTCTCATGTGCTCTTCCTTTGCCTGCGGGGCAGAAAGAAGCAGGTCAGTGACTAATGTCCCACAGGTGCACATGTTAGTATTCCTCACCAGACAGCCTGATCCCACCTCCTCCCAATTCTGCCAGCGGTCTGAATATTTTATTCAGTGCTGATGGCTTTTCCAATTGGTGAAAAGAAAGTCCAGTTGCCAAGCAATTTGAAGAGATTAAAGAAAATGGAACACTTCTTTAGGAATGAGCCTTTACTTCTTATTTAGTTTGAACCCAGTGGCAAGAGAAAAAGAGTAAAGTCTTGGCTTGAAGGCCGTTGATAATACAGTGCGCGTGACAGCCCCATTGAAGGGAGAGGGTATTTTTCACTATTACAAGGTGGAGTGCGTGCATCTGGCTGTTAGGCCGGCCTGGCCACGAATCAGTCATGTCTGGCATGACGGGGGGATGAGGAAAGAAAATGGGACTTTGACATCCAACTCGTGTTGCTGACAGTGGTGATAAATGAAGGAAATAAGCACCCTCCAAATCAGGTGGCCGAGTGGAGAGAGGCACCGTAATAAAGATCGGAGATACCTTCCACTCGAGCTCTGTGGGCTCCCTGCGGTATATTACCCTCCCATTCATCACGTTAAATCTGGAGAGCAGGGGGAACATATAACTGCCCATTTTTATCATCTTGAGATATACAGGCTGCAATCTTGACTTTAATTAGCTGACTTGAAGTAGGTTTATTTAGAGTCACTTCCCAAGGCCGTAGAAGGAAAGGTCACTTGGCCACATACAGGCGGCTCACAGCTGAGATGGCCGATACTCTGCACCAGAAGCCATGTGGTTCATGTGCACAGGTTTTTATTTTCCCGAGAACAAAGGGATCAACAGAAGAGGCTTCTAGGCAGACTCTGGTCTCTTTATGTCCAGGAAGTTGGGAGCAACAGGAGAACTCAGCTCCACCTTGGTAAAGACCTTCACAGAAGAAAGCACCAGAGGAAATGCAGGTTCTTCCCTTTATACGTTATGGAGAGGGCCAGGTGGTGCAGAAGGGGAGATGCGGAGCCAGCCGTTGGCAGAGGCTTCATTATGGACAGCCCTGGGCTCTCCAAGCCCTTCCTAGCTCTTCAGACTCCTGTCCTTTCAGCCCTTACATCCTGCATGAACTCCTTGTGGTTCCCAAAGCCTTGGTCTCTCTGGCTTCCAAGCTTTGCAGTGTTATTTCTTCTGCCTGAAAGGCGTTTCCCCACATTCTGGGCCTGCCAACTCCTATGAAGCTTTTGAGGCATGATTTTGTCATTTTAGACCATCAGTGTCATTGCTTCTTTCAACCCACCAAACAAGAACCTGCACAGAGTAGGGGCTTCATCTGTCTGGGTCTCCTGTGTTTGCAGCCACCCTGGCAATAGCTTGAGCAGAGTGGGAGAGGCAAACATATGTGTGTGTGTGGGAGGGGATGGGGCTGAGTTGCTCTGGGTCATGATCCCTCTCCTCTGTTCTAGCCACTCCCTAGCCTCAGTTTTCATTTGTTTATTTTAATATTCAACAGCTGTTTAGTATATAACAGCTTTACTGACATAGAGCTTACATGCCACACAATTCACCCATTTAAAGAATATGAGTCAATGTGTTTTCAGTATATTCATGGAGTTGTACACACTTAGGTTCCTTTGCTTCACTATGCTTTTGAAAGCAAATAGAAACCTCGTTACCCATTAGCAACTTCTCTCTTTCTCCTCCAGTTACCGGCAACCACTAATCTACTTTCTGTCTCTGTGGGTTTGTCCATTTTGGGTATTTCATATAAATGGAATCAGATAAAATGTGGCCTTTTGTGTCTGGCTTTTTTCACTTAGCATAGTCTTGTCAAGGTTCACCATGTGGAAACACCTATTTGTACTTTATTCCTTTGTATTGCCAAGTAATGTTTCCTTGTATGGAGGTACCATGTTTTATTTTTTCATTTATCAGTTTGTGGACCCGGGTGCCACCTCCTCAAGGAGGCATTCCTGGCTCACCTCTGTCTCAGATTGTGGGAATTCTCTTTTTCTGAGTGAAATGCCTTATATTTCTGCACCCCTGCAACTTGGCACTGTCCTAGCTTGGGGTTGCCTACCTCTAGCTGTCCCTCTTGGTGATTTTCGTACATCTGCAGACCATCTATATTATCACTCATGTCAAGAAATTTATAAAATAAAGAAAAAGGCAAGAATATTTAATAAACATCCATGTTGCTTTAGACCATATTGCTAATATTGTGTCATATTTTTTGAGTCACTTCTCTTTTTAAAAATGAAAAAGTAATTAAAACTTTTAGTAAATGTATGTCCCTTTGATTTTTAATCTTAGCAATATTCCTTTCTCTTCCCTTTCCCCTAAACTTTCCATAAGAAACACCAGGCTTATAGTTAATTTTGTATATCTGCATAGGATAGATACATGTAGTCATGAAAAATGTCAGTAGTATATCGGGTACATTTTAAGTTTCCCACAAATGATGACACAAAATATATATTGCTTTACAACTTTCTTTTTCATCCATCTGTGTGTCTTAACTATCTGTGTTGATATATAAATATCGTTTATTATTTCTAACTGCCATATAATATCACACCTATTCTTTTTATTTTCATGATACTTTTTTAACTTGCTTCTAATGTAGATTAATTTAGAAGGAAACTATATGTGTCTTGGTTCATTTTCTGTTGCTTAGGACAGAATTCCTGAAACTGGGTGATTTATAAAGAAGGGAATGTATTTCTTACAGTTATAAAAGCTGAGAAGCCCAAGGTTGAGGGGCTGCATCAGGTGAGGGCCGTCTTCTTGGTGGGGACTCTCTGCAGAGCCCGAGGCAGTGCAGGGCATCACGTGGCGAGGGGCTGAGTGTGCTGACACCTAGCTCAGGTCCCTCTGTGTCTCCTTATAAAGCCCTCAATTCCACTTCTATGATAACCCACTAACCCATTAATCTATGTGGGCTCTGCCCTCATGGCCCAAGCACCCCTTAAAGGCCCTACCTCTCAATCTTGCCACGTTGGGAATTAATTTTCAACATGAGCTTTAGATGGGGCAGATATTCAAACCATAGTAGTATGTCACCACTATAAATGGGAAATGGTTATTACTTGCCTTAAATAGTGATACATAGAAATAAAGAAATGCAGGGCTATTAAAATTAAAATATGAAGTATTAAAACATGACCAGAAGGATATTGTTCCCATGGTGACTGAGGGGAGCAAGGAGGAGGGAGGAATATGGCTAAGGATTGTGATCAAAGGAGACAGAAATTTATCCAAAATATTGTTATTATTTATTTATATGGAAAGCTGACATTTCTTGCCTTAAATATTAATATAAGATGATTTTAAAAATGCATGGCTATTAGGATTAAAACAATAATGTCCAGTATAACCCCTACTGTCAACTTGTAAACCACAGTTGTGCATGGACCATATTTTGGGAAATACAGCTTAGCTCATAGTTGAATGAATGAATGAATGAATACAAGATCTGCAGTGGGCCAATGACCAGCAGTGAGCTGTTGTGAGACTGAGGGTTTCCTGAAGTCCTGCCTACACATGGGACAACCCCCAGAGTCCACCAAGGCCCTGCTGGCCGTGATGGCAGCTAGCAGTGTGGCACTCACAGGGGCCAGGTGCTGTCCATATATTAATTTTACATATATTAATATGTGGTATATATGATAAATAATCATATTTGCAAATATTAATTTAGTCCTCACAGCAGCTCTGTTGGGTAGATACTCTTATTATCATTTCCATTTTAAATAATGAGGAAGCTGAAGCAAAGACAGGCTAAGTGGATTGCTAGGACCACACAGCTAATGCGTAGAAGGAAGGGCTGGGTGTGGCCTGGGGCAGGGTGACTGCAGGCTTGGCAGTCCTCACCTCTGTCACATTTGGCTTCCGCCCATCAGCTGGTGAGGCCATGCTGAGCCCTCCCCTGGGGGTGGTCCTGCGTTGGAGGTCTCAGGGCAGGCTGGAGGGGAAGGCAGCAAACTGTATGTTCACTTGTACCGAGGCCTTGGCCCTCCAGCTGCCACATTGAGCCCCTCTGGGCCCAGCACACCCAGAGGGGAAGACCAGACTCAATCCTGCCCACACCTGGAGCTCCCCTAGACTCTCCCCCGCTATTCCCCAGCCCCCGCCTGCGTCACTGTCTCCATCCCCTCCTACTTTGGCCAGCTGCTCGGCCCCAGCTAGCCCCCGTGAGCACGAGCTCGTGCTGGTCCTTGCACAGTCCCCATCTCCTGGGGAGGCCACACAGGCTGCCAGGCTGGAACTCGAGTTGGAGCCAGAGAAACAAGCACAGGGCTGGGCACGTGTGGGGAGTACAGAGTTCATTCTGTCTGAGGCACAGGAGGTGTCTCCACTGAAGACACAGTGACCAGGACACTGACCGGCAGACCAGCTTTGAAGAGGAATAAATTGCCTTCAACTCGCATGCTTTTCGGGTGGCCTTTGACTGACTTCTTTGTCTTCCTGAAGGCTGTTGCCAAGGAAATCCTGAAATTTAACAGTAAAATCAAGAAAGCCATTTTTAAAGAAGAGTTTCCTAACCCCAGGTGCAGAAAATCAATGTGTGATAAACAGTTTTAGCCTCCCTTCTTAAACCACCAATTATAATCTCCAGATTAGAAATATTATTTCCAGAATGAGGGAACAGAACCAGCCATTTATTAAGTGCTTGCTAGGACTCTGTGTTTTACCTATGCGATCTTTATTGCATCTTCTCAGGCCCTCTGAAGGGGGACCATCGCCTCCCTTACAGGGGAGGACACCAACGACGTGCAAGGAGGCCAGGTGAGGTGTTAAAGGTGTGGAGTTAGCAGGTGCCCGAGCTGGGCCATGGTCTGTCAGGTTCAAAAGCTTCCTGTTGATCACATTGCTTCAAGAGAAGCACATCAGGGTGCCACTGGCTGAACATGGATTTAGAAGGGCCATGGGAAGGAGAGGCAGGCTCTGCCCCAGGACAAAACCTCAAGATGGTGGTGACCCCAGCAACCCCCTCCCCCCCTGAAAAGTTGGCCTCAGTGCGGGACCCTCCAAATATCTCCTTTTATCTTAACCAAAAGCATGGAAGCAGGCTGGGCATGATGGCTCACACCTGTAATTCTAGCACTTGGGGAAGCTGAGCTGGCTATACCAGAAGTTGGAGACCAGCCTAGGCAACACAGCAAGATCCCATATATACAAAAATTAAAAAAAAAAATTACAGCTAGCCCATAGTCCTAGCTAATCAGGAAGCTGAGGCAGAGGATTACTTGGCCCAGGAGTTCAAGGCTGTAGTGAGCTATAATCATACCAATACGCTCCAGCCTAGGCAACAGGGTGAGACCCTGTCTCTAAAAAAATAAAAAAATAAATAAAAGCATGAAATCTTGTTATTCCTGTCTTGTCCCTCCAGATCTCCTTTCTACCTTCCCTATTTTGTTCTGTGCCCCAGGAGCCTGGGCACTGTAGACCGCTTCATCTGCGCTCACTTGTCCTCTTCCTTTTGGTTGGGTTTGACCAAAGGAAGGGACCTGGGTTAGGAACCAGGATCTCGATTTCTTCATTGATAAAATGGTGCAACAGCAGTCTCTATCTCAGAGTTTCAAGGATTAAATGAGGTAATTTATAGAAACTGTTTAGCATGGTGCCTGGCACACAGTAAATTCTCAACCTGTCATTGTTATTATTTTCTCAACCACACACTAGATGACCTGGGGCAAGTCAATGGAGCTTTTTGAGTCTCTGTTTCTCACCTGGAAATGGAGGTCATCATCTTTCCAAACCTGAGCTGTGTGTGTTGAGCAGGAAACAGAGGCCCATGCAGAGCAGGTGGTGGGAGACAGTGTAAGGAGGGAGGGACTGTTTCTAGGTTAAATCATATTAAATCACCACCATGTGACCTAGGCACACAGCAGTTGCACATGGTTCAAAGGTGTAGGCAATGGTAAGGGGCACCAGGAAGGGACAGTGAGACATTCAGGGCTAGCGACATGGGCCATTACCATCAAAGGGGACGGGGCAAGAGAAGTTACCCAGAGCAGTTGCTGGGCCTGCCTGCCAGCTGCAGCTGTGGAAGAGAGGCCAGCCCACAGGAGCACTGACGCTCCATAGAAGGACAGGGGACCATGCTGGGTGCCAACAGAGAGGAAGCCAGAGGAACAAATACCCCAGCCTCTCGCTCTTCCTGCCCTTCAGTTTTCTGCTGGTGCCTCCCTCTGTCAAACGCAGGCAGATGAGGAGGGAAGGGAACGTGGAGGAAGCAATCCATAGAGGTCAGCCTCCCAGGGCACGGAAGAGAGAAGAGGGGTGGAGGATGGGTCTGCAGGGGCAAGAGGGGAATAGCAAGCTCACGTGCTTTAGGTTAAGATAAAAGGAAATATTCCATGGGGCTGAGCACTGGACCTGGTCCCAAGGGGGTGCCTCGTTACTGTTCTTACTGTTACTGTTGGGGTTTTGAAGGCTAAGCATGGGGGGCAGGATGCAAGGTGTCAGTGCCATCAAAGAAAAGTGAGAAACATAGCTCTTGAACAACCACAACAAAAACACACACAGGGGCTCCTTTGGAGGCTGTCCTGGATTCACCAATGCCTCTAACCTGTCCTGGCTGGGCCCTGAGGTCGGCCTGCCCAGCCCCTATTCACCGCCCAGCCTCAGGGCCTCCTTCCACTCAAGGAACAGGAAACTGGGCCTCCAACCCCTATTCAAAGCCCAGGCCTGGCTGATGATGTGAACAGCTTCAAGCTCTTTGGTAGAACTGGGGTTTAAACAGCAAATTGCATCAGGGAGAGGCTGTCGGGAGAAGCCATCAATCTTGTGGCATGTACAATTTGCACAAGTTTGCAGACCTTCAGGACTTTTTCTGATAAATGAAAAACAATCAGAGTTGGATGAAATATTATAGACTTTTATAGAGCTCATTAAAGTTGAAGTCGAAACTCTTCCTGCCTTCAGTCCGTTCCGATCTCTCCTAAGCATGGTCGCTGTGCGTCTCCCTAAACAGCTGTCTCATCATTCATTCATACCCCCCTGCACCCTCACTGTGCTCTGCTGAGTGGGCAGGGGACAGGGAGGAGCAATAGTGCCGTCTGCTGGCTGCAAGGGGCCATGAGGAGGGAGTATTCACGTTTTTCCATCTGTGATCTTATTCCAGGCTCTCCACTGTGAGGACTGTGTTACCATTTTCACAGAACAGTGGTTCTCAACTGGGCTGCACCTGGAATCATCTGAGAAGCCTAAAAAAAAAAGTATGGAGGCCTGGGTCTCACCTCATTTAAGCAGAGACGATGATGTCATTGACCTGGAATGTGACCTGGGTTCTAGGATTGTTGTGAAATCCCTCCAGGTGATTTTAATGTGCAGCTGGCCATAAGCACCAATGCCTTAGAGCCGTGGTGCTCAATCCTGAGCTGCTCCAGAACCACCTGCAGGGCTTGCAAAGCAGATCCCTCAGCCCAGCATTGCTGATGCAGTATATTGGGGGTGGGGCCTGAGAATATGCATGTTAAACAAGTTCTCAGGGGATGCTGAGCTGCTAGTCTGGGAACCCCACTTTGAGAATTACTGCCTTAGTGAAACTGAAGGCTCAGAGAGTTTAAATGACTTGAGGTCAAACGCCCACCAGTGGATGGAGAGTTTAATCTGTTTATACCTTTCCAGGCCTGGCTGGGTGAACCTGTGCACAGGGCCATTACTTTCTTCAAGTATTTCTGGTATTAAATGATCCCAGGGTCTACACCTTCTCCCCATACTCATTCTGGCCTTATTCTTATAGGCCTATGTTTACCACACCTGCCAGATCATAACCCTGGGGGAACACTAGTCTAAAATATTTATTTCTAGCCAGCTGGGTCTCCCACCACCACAACGTGGGTTTGGAAATGCCCCCTCCCCTTTTTCCCCTTGGAAAACTGTCTCTGACCAGTTGGTCAGCATGAAAAGATTCGTTGCTTGACATGGGCTTTGGAACCAAGGGAATCTGGGTTCCAAGCACAGCTTGTCAGTTCACAGGTGATGTGGCCTTGGGCACATTACCTAGCCTCTCTGAACCTTCTTTCCTTTTCTGGCAGACTCACATCTGTACAACGAGGATTTTGAGAGGATTAAATAGCACGCTTTGGGTGTGGGCCCAGCATGTTCTTTCTCTGTCCCCATGCAAGACAGAAGGAGGCTGTGTGTAGGGACAGACACAGCTGCTATCAAGACAGCACAGTCAATCATGAGCCTGCAGTGGTGACCACGGACCCCTCCCTGGGTGGGGCTGGCAGTCAGGACCTCCTGCATCCAACTGGGCTCCCTGTTCCTCTTGGGTGCAGAAGGACATGGGGTCTGAATGCAAGCATCCTCCTGCCCACGAGGCCCCTCCTCATAGTCAGCAGCCTCCTCCGTGCTCCTGCCATCCTCAGACTCTGATGGGAGGTAATTTCACGCCCCCGGCTCTTTGCACCCTGGTGATGAATGTGTGTAAGTGACCTTGGCCCCTCCAGCCACAATCTGCACACAGGATGATGTAATTGAATTTGTATACACCGTAAATTTTATTAGAGGAAAGCAATCTACTTCCAATTCTAGTTCTCTGAAGTTACTGGATTGTATCTGAGGATGAACTCGCTGGTCAGCTGGGCGGGGACAGAGGTCAGGTGTGGTTTTTACTCTCTTGCTAGTTTTCACTGGGCATGATAAACAGAAATGCACGTCAGGTCCCAAGGGCACCAGGCGCCTCCAGCGTGGTGGTGAGCGTTAGGGGAGGGATGGGTGCAGAGGACTGCCCAGGGCCAGCTCACGACAGCAGCTCAGCAGAGAGTTCAGTTTCGACTTTTATCTCTGATTCTGCCGTCTGTCTTCCCCTGCCCTCCTCTTTCTCCTCTCCTATGTCCGTCTTCCCTTCCTTCTCCATGATTCTGCCTCCATTCTTGTCCCTCTGAGCTGTGAGTCACTTTGGGGGAACTACTAGCTCAACTTCGTGAGCCTCAGTTTTACTGTCTGTGACATGGAGTCGGCAAGACCCATCTCAGAGGGTGTTGCAGGGGGGGACTGAGATGGGGACTGTCAAGTGGTTGGCACACGGTTGGGAGTCAACACACGTAAGGAATCATTTTAATTGAACCCCTTTGAGTGTCTGGCTTGTCTGTAGGCACATATTTACTAATTTCCTTCACTGAGTTAGGCTTGGGCCCCAGGGCCCAACACGAGGGGGTTACCATAGTCGGTATTCGGGAAGCGGCAGTCTGGCTGGGCAATCCAGCCTGCACAGACATTTGTCTCTTACAAGATAAGGTAGCAAGTGACCAAGGACAAGGGGTGGTGATGACCAGCAGTACTGTGGGGATCACGGGAGGGAGAGGTCCTTGGGGACCTATGTCATCAGGGAAGGCTTCCTGGGGGAGGTGAGGCTGAGCTGGGCTTTCAAGAATGGGTCAGATTTTGGAGGGGGCTGAACAAAGCCAGGAGGCCAGACATTTATCAAATGCCTTTCTCATGCCCAGAACATTAATACTGTAATTAAAAAAAAATCGTTATCTTAATCCTAAGAAGTAGGCATTCTTTTCTCCCTTTCATAGTTGCTGAAACATCAGTGATAATGAGAAAGGAAGTAATTTGTCCAAAGCCACGCAGTCAGTAAGGAGTGGGGCTGACTTTCCAACTTCGATTTGTCTGACCCCACAGATTTTGCTGATAGCCACCTACACCCCCACCTGCTTACATATCCTCCTGCCTCCCATTTCTGCCAGAGGCCCTTACCTGATCACCAGGTGAGCAGACTAAGTCCCCAACTATTTACTAATAGAATGCAGGTGGGTCTATCTATAGACAAAGCCACTGCATAAGAGTTTGTACCATGTGAGTGTATGTGTGTGTTCATAGATGCACCTTCTTGTGCAATTAAGGGTTTGATGACTGCTGGGATTTTTTTTTTTAGTTTTATTTTACTTTTTAAAATATTTTTAAATTTTATTTTTTTAATAGATTTAGGGGATACAAGTGTTTTTTGTTATATGGATGAATTGTATAGTGGTG
>VBSM01000272.1:1429700-1443549 GCA_008086735.1 Cheirogaleus medius
ATGGAATATTACTCAATTCTAAGAGACGACAGTGAGCTAACACCGTTTATGCTACCCTGGATTAAGCTGAAGTCAGAGCTTTTATTGTGCCCATCACCCAAATAGTGTACGTTGTACTTGGTAGGTAATTCTTGATCCCTCATCCCCTCCTTCCCTTCCCTTCTGAGTCTTCAGTGTCCAGTATACCACTTTGTATGACCATGTATACCCACTGTATAGCTCCCACTTATAAATGAGAACATGTGGTATTTGTTTTTCTATTCCTGAGATACTTCACTTAAGATAATGGTCTCCAGTTCTATCCAAGTTGCTGCAAAAGACATTATTTCATTCTTTTTTATGGCTGAGTAGTACTCCTTGGGTGTGTGTGTGTGTGTGTGTGTGCATATACACACTACATTTTTTTATCCATTCATCAGTTGATGGGCACTCAGTTGATTTCATATCTTTGCAATTGTGAATTATGCTGTGCTAAATATGAGTGCAGGTGTCTTTTTGATATAATAACTTATTTTACTTTGGGTAGATTCCCAGTAGTGAGATTGCTGGATCGAATGATAGGTCTACTTCTAGTTCTTTGAGGAATCTCCATGCTGTTTTCCATAGAGGTTGTACTAATTTACATTCCCATTTACAGTGTATTAAGCGTTCCCTTTTCACTGTATCTGTGTTAACATCTATTGGTTTTAATAACGGCCATTCTGACAGGGGTAAAAGTGGTATCTCATTGTGATTTTAATATGAATTTCCTGCTCATTAGTTATGGTGAACATTTTTTCATATGTTTGGCCATTTGTATAACTTCTTTTGAAAAGTGTCTGTTCATATCTTTGCCCACTTTTTAATAAGGTTTTTTTTTCTTGCTGATTTGTTTGAGTTCTTTGTAGATTATAGATATTAGTCCTTTGTCAAATGTATAATTTGTGAGTATTTTTCTCCCATTCTGTGGGTTATCTATTTACTCTGTTGATTATTTCTTTTGCTGTGTAGAAACTTTTTAGTTTAATTAAGTTTATTTATTTATTATTTTCATTTTTGTTGTATCTGCTTTTGGGGTTTTGGTCATAAATTCCTTGCCTATGTCAATGTCCAAAAAAGTTTTTCCTAAGTTTTCTTCTAGAATTTTTGTGGTTTCAGGTCTTATATTTAAGTCTTTACTCCATCTTGAGTTAATTTTTGTATTTGGCAAGAGATATGGATCCAGCTTCATTCTTCTGCATGTGGCTATCCAACTTTCCCAGCACCATTTATGGAATAGGGAGTACTTTCCCCAGTGTATGTTTTTGTCTGCTTTGTTGAAGATCAATTGGTTGTAGGTATACGATTTTATTTCTGGGTTCTCTATTCTGTTTTGTTGATCTATGTGTGTACCTTTAAATTATTACTGTGCTGCTTTGGTTACTATAGCCTTGTAGTATAATTTGTAGTTGGATAATGTGATGCCTCCATATTTGTTCTTTTTGTTTAGGATTGTTTTGGTTATTTGGGCTCTTTTTTGATTCCATATGACATTTAGGATTGTTTTTTCTAATTCTGTGAAAAATGATGTTGGTATTTTGATGGGAATTGCATTGATTTTATAAATCACTTTGGTCAGTATGAAAATTTTAACAATATTCATTCTTCCAATCCATGAGCACAGTATATTTTTCCATTTGTTTGTGTCACCTATAATTTCTTTCATCAATGTTTTGTAGTTCTCCTTGTAGAGATCTTTCACCTCCTTGGTTAAGTATATTCCTAGGTATTTTATTTATTTATTTATTTTGCAGCTATTGTAAATGGTATTGAGCTCCTATTTGATTCTCAACTTGGCTGTTATTAGTGTATAGAAATGATATTGATTTGTGTACATTAATTTTGTGACCTGAGAGTTTACTGAATTTATTTATCAATTCTAGGAGTCTTTTGGAAGAGTCTTTAGAGTTTCCTAGATACAAGATCATATTATTAGCAAGCAGGGATAATTTGGCCTTCCCTTTTCTGATTTGGATGTCCTTTGTTTCTTTCCCTTGCCTGATCACACTGGCTTGGACTACAGTTAACTGCTTATCAAGGGTAGCTTTGTTTGGAGTGAGAAGAAGGGGAAGAAGGGAGTTTAGAAGAAAAATTTAAAACTGACATCATAAGAGGCACTATGCTTCTTCGATTCCTCGGTGACAAAGGCTGCTCTCCCTCACGTGGGTAGTAGGGACAAGTTCACTTAAATTTGGGTTCCACCCAATTTCTCAGAAACATGACTATTTATGGAACACTCCTGGGGTGTGCCTGCATGTTTATGTACTGTTGTTTCTGAGCTTGACAGAAAAATTGGCTTTGATTTTGTTGAAGGTTTTCTGTTTTATTAATGTTGGGTTTTCCTTTTAGATAGGAAGGCGGCTCAGTGATGTGTAAAACTTCCATTTTCATCTCTTTTTATTTCTCAGAATTTCATCCCATTTCACCACCAGCGGCTTCCTATCTAAGTCTTCCTGCAGATGGATGGCAGAGTCCAGAAACCATTTTCTTATTCTGCTTATCTTGTTTGCTTAAACTCTGGCTTGGGGGAGCCCATCTCTCCCTTGAGGGAGCCCTGGATTGTCACCTGAGTTCAAGCCACCATCACACAGCAAACAAGTTCTGTTTATCTTTCCAGATTGCAGCATTTAAGCAGCTCTTTGAAGGTGGAAAAGAATATGTATTCTTGGCAGAAAGCTTGTTGGAGGAAGAAGAGCTTAGATTTCAGAGTCATATGGCTGTGTTTAAATCCCATATTTGCCACTTACTAGCTGTGAGACCATGGACTGGTTAACCAACCTCCTTGTCTTGGTTTCCATACATGCTACAAAACAATAACAATGCTTGCCTTATGGAGTAGTGGTAAGGATTAAAACAGGGATAAACTAGAGAATCCATCACAGTATCTAGCAAGAAGTGGGTGCTCAGTAAAGATTTCCTTTTGTCTTCTATCTCATTGGATAAGAAAACAAAGCATGCTCTGGTTTAGCTCTCATCTTGAAAAGGTGGTAATAAGTAGAAGGAAACATCTCATTTTGGGAGCCTAGTTAATCAGTCTCCCAGTCTGCTATGTCTAGAGTTTTCTTTGGCACAAGAAGCTATGAAAGAAGGAAGAAGCAGAGCCCCAGCTCAAAGGAATGCAGAGTTTTAGTGGGAATATAAGATGTGTCCACGTGAAATGGCTGGATGCCCATCAGGCTGGGCCCACCAAGAGCAGAAGTGCACAGTGGCAGTTGTCATTGATACAAAGGGAAGTTTTGGGAAGAGGCTGAATTTGAGCGTGCCAAGGGCTGTATGCTGACTGGATGGGATGGGTGCTCACTGAGGAGGCCAGGCCACACTGGGGGAGTCCTGCAGGGAGGCAGCAGAGTTTAGAATGGACACTGAAGTGAGTGCCTAGAGTGAGCTACTATGGATGCTTGATTTAGAAAGTGACATGGTGTCACTCAATGATGTAGCCTCAGCACCTAGCACAGTGCCTAGTATACAGTAGATGCTCAATAAATAGTTGCTGGCTGGAAGAATCTCTGCTTAGATGACCAAGACTCAGCTCAAGTACCTCCTCCTCCAGGAAGGCTTCCCTAACTCTCCTGCCACCCCCCACTCTGAGTTAGGTGACCCCCTTTGTGCCTGCAGGGCTCCAGGTGTACCTCTGTCTCACTGACTATGTCCCCACCGAGTTGGCTTGTCTATTTCTGGTCTGTCACCCACACTGGACTTCTGAGGACAGAGCTGAGCTCTGCATCTTCAGCCTGGGTGAGAAGCCTGGCTCAGGGCGCACATGAGTTGGATAAATGCTCACACCTCCGAGTTGAAGAATAGGGTGCAGTTCCTGGATGGGAACTGAGACAGAGAGTAGAGAGGAAGTTTGCAAAACACAGAGGCCCTTCAGGGCTACAAATCAGACTCTCTAATTGCAATGTAATTATGAGCACCTATAGCCATGGACCTAAACCAAACTAAGTCAACAGCAGGTCATATTTTGAAAAATTCAGGCTACCTAGCAACAGAATATACGAAGTATTTTGTAGCATTGAACAATGCTGGGTTCCTAAGACAGTGCCTTGGAATAGTTTAGTAAAATGCTGCCATACTATGGACATTGAAAGCATGACACTAGTGCCTAATATCACGTGGCTTGAACTTGGAGCATAGGGTGGGGCCTGGGATCCTGACTCTTAAATCCCCCTTGCTAGAGCCTCCTGCTTCATGCCAGCGCCTACACCTGCATGAGGGATTTCTCACACCCTCCCTACTTTGCAGCTTCCACAGTGTTTCCCCAGGACACACTGGATGCTTTTCTTCATACCAGGCATTTTATTTGCATTAGCTCATGTAACTCTTATATTCTATGAAGCAGGTGTCATTGTCCCCATTTACAGATGAAGAAACTGAGGTCTAGGGCAATGACTTGGATGATTCAAAGCCACTCAGCTATAACTGGTAGAGCTAAGACTTAAGCCTAGTGCTCTTGACCCCTGAGTTAGTGCCATTCTAGGGGTGCTATGTTGAAAAGAATCACTCGAAGCAGTACACAGGCAGCAGCCACTGCTGGGAACATTTGCAACAGCAAATGTTTCATAGCTGAGCAGATCGAGCTGGGAAGAAATGAGCCCTTCTCGTGGCCATCTGTTTGCCCTCCTTGGCCTTCTCTGACAGTAGCAATGTCCTTTCTCCCTAAATCCCTTTGGTCACTGGTGCCACCAAACTGAATTTCTTAGCATAGAAATGTTACATCCCAGGGATTGATTTTCCTGCATAATGTTTCTAGAAAAGTTAATCACCTTGTTAGTCATATTTACATTCTGTTTTAATTGCATCCTTGAGAGCAAATGTATTCATTTTTTTCCTCTGTTATAGTTCCTTCTTTAACAACCTCTTAACAAGGCAGAGACAAGATCACAGCACATGGAGAGTACACAGCTTTTTAAAAATATGCCACCTCCCAAAAATGTAGGACCCAATTATCACTGTGGCTATGAGCTAATTATCAGATACAAAATATGGATCACAGCTAATTATCAGGATCTGACCTTATTTCCAAGTCATAGATTCCTGAAAACTAGGTTAACATTACTAGAGAATTAGAAATTTAAGTAGGAACTCAAGAACTGCGGTAATGAGTGGAAATGAATGTTTATATTTCTAACAAATGCCTAAGGCAAGAGATAATTTTCCTAGCCTATGTCCGGTGAAATTTTTCAAAAGTTCACTATCTACAAGGCCTTATTAGTGGGACACAGATGATGTGAAGTCCATTTCATTAGTATCTCAGAATCTTCTATTTGGAAATAGAGATGACTGTTTCCATTTTTTAATTTTTCAAACACCAAACATTCTCTGCCTGCCAGCTCTGTGCTAGGTGAGGTGAAAGGTTATGAGATAATTAAGCTCTCAAGAGGTCAGGTCAGGTAGGTAGAAATGAGATGTGGTCCCAAATTCCAGATGGAGGAGCACTGAAATGCCACGTGGGTAGCTGTGGGTGAAAACCCTGAGGGAAAGCTCTTGTCTGGCCTGGTAACATTGGAAATGGATTTTGATAAGCCTCTAGGATTTCATTAGTGAGAATGGAGGAAGCATCAGAGGAGGAAGAAATGGCATGAGCAAACGCAGAGAGATGGAAGGACACAGCTTATGTTTCAGGAATTAAGAGTCAGCAATAAGACTTACGTGTTTATAGCAGGGATCTTCATGGTGACAGCTTGAGCTGGTAAAGTCCTCTGGGAAGGAGCTGATATCTTTGGGAAGAGCTTACATGTGTTATTTTCCTGGAAAGGAACAGTTTATAATTTTTGTTTGCTACTCAAAAGGGCTAGCGATTCCTCCAGAAGTTTATACCCACTGTCCTGAGGAGAACTTTTGGTGAGTTGGATATTGGGGGTCAGAGGGAGATACACAAAAATGCATATTAGGACCAACTATGGGGAGCCTTAAGAGCTGGGCTATATATATGTCCAGACAATATTTGTTATTCAGCTGACGGGAGACATGTGGGGTGGGGTGCAGGATGGTGGGGGTGTGAGGGGCTAGGTGGGAGCTGAGCAGTCCCCTGAGAGGCAGGGAGGCCAGAGGGAGGCTGACTGGACCAGAGAGGAGGCAGCTACCAGAAAGGAGAGCAAGAGAAGACCAGAGAAGCTGCTGAAGATAAGGTGAGATGGTGTGGCACCTGATGAGCAGAAGGGAAGTAGATAAAGACACGTGGCAATAGAGTGTGGTGGTGGCGTGCAGGCTCTGTGGGTTCAAGCCCTGGCTCTGCTGCTTCCTGCCTGTGCAACTTAGGGCAATAGACATAGCCTTCTGTGCTTCTGTTTCCTTATCTATAAGACTAGCTCCTGCCTTGCAGTTTTGTGGGAAAAGATTAAATGAGCAAATATACGCAGAGTACCTCGAACAGCCCCTGATAAGTGCCCTGAGAGAGTTAGCTCTTATTCTGAGATGGCTGACAAGTCTAGGAGGGCGTGACTTTGGTGTTGTGTGCACTGCTGGGCCCCAGGGCCTGGAACTGTGCTTGGAACACAGTGGGGGCTCCATACATGCGTGCTCAAGGTGGGATGGATGACTCAGCATGAACCGGGACCTTGGCATGCTCTCGATGGAGATAAAAGTGCTCCTGAGCAGGGTACCAAGGAGAGCTCCATGAAGAGGGTCCCAGGGGACCACAAGACGTCACTCAGCCTTCTCCTCAGGCCTACCTGTCAAGCCCTCAAGTACTTGTCATCTTGTCCAGCCCTCTTGGTGGCCTCCTCTGAGGATGGCAGGGTGGATGTGACTAGCCCTGTTTACAGGTGGGAGAGTGAGGTCAAAGTTTGCCCTGTTAAGACACTCACTCGAAAGCAGCCGAGGTGAGCCCACCCCTTCCCCATCCTGTGCTGCTCCCTGAACCCGTAACATCTCTGCTTTCTAGAATTGTAATGGAAGGGATTCATCTACTAAGGAAAAATGTCCAAAGAGAGTATTTTAAACAACAAAAATTAGTGATTTTTAGTAATGTAGAAAGAACTCATTAAAGAAGTGAATAGTGTTTGCTTAATGGTGGGGTTATGGATAATAACCTAACCTACAGATTTTGGGAGAAACTGGCCTCATACCCTTGCCTGGCCACTGACCAGCTCTATAAAATGGGAATAATGAATTTTTTTCATGGGTTGTTAGGGGGATTAAATAGCATGTTTATAAACAGCAAAGCTCCTGCCATATAGGAAGAGTTCAGTAAAGGTTTGCCATTCCTCTTTCTTGTGTTATTATGCCTTGTTTGTGCCCATAGCCTGGCACAAACTGTATTGTCGTGAAAGCTGAGAGGCCAGTTCTCCAGATGAGAGGAGAATAAACTTGGCGGTGAGGCTTGCTGTGCTATCACTGGGAGATGGAGGTTCATGGGGGCAAGGCAGGGGGTCAGGGGAGCAAGACTGCCCATGGCTATAACCAAGACTGCCCCACTGCCAACTTGCCAAATTCACGAGGAGCTGCTTTAATAGGACCTCGACATCCTCTTAGAAGTGATCCCCACAAGGGTGGTTTTGACTCTCCCAGGAAAGTGGAATGTGTGGATTCCAAAAAAGCTCTGGATAGTCCCAGCTCTGGCACCCCCTGGCTGTCTGAGTGTCCTGAGCCTGGGCACTGGGGGCCAGATGGATGCCTGGCGTGGAAGAGGTGGTGGGACACTGACTGTCAGCGCAAGCCCTGCAGTGTCTGGGTCATCACTAAGGCGGCTGCTGATGGGGGATCAGAGTATCAAGGCCTGTGGTTGACCTGGTGGGTGACTGGTGATGACCACAGTGGTGGGCAACACAGGGAAACATCTAGGATTCGTACACGAAGATACTGATTTCTGGAGCTGAGTTTCACGGGTGTGCTATTTCATTCATTTGCTTACTGTTTCCTGAGCACCGCTTAGAGCTAGGTCCTGTACCAAGCCAAGGGAAGCATGAATGCTGATCCCAATCCTCAGTAAGTTTGCAGCCTGGAAAGGAAGACAGGTGTGAATGGACCAGGCCCAGACATGGGATCAGTGCTCTAGCAGAGGGAAGCCCTGAGCAGAGGCACAGGAGAAGGAGACACCACTTATGCAGCCTGGGGGCCAGGAGGCGAGATTCTCCAAGGCTTTTCTGATTTTTCCTAATCCGCAAAGACGCCAATCTTCTCAATTCACACGGAAATACTAATGTTGATCATTATTTAAAAGTGAGCTTTTCTGGATCAAATTCTTCTGCAACCAGTGGTGTAGGCAAACCCTCAAAGGACAGGAATAAAAGGCAGGCAGAAGAATACACGGGAATCGACACATTTCCTTCATTTGAAGCCTAGTCAGTTGCTAACACAGGTCCACAAGTCCATTTAGACCCCACGCTCTGTAACACTGTGCAAATGAGGAGAAAAGCTGAATCAAACAGCTCAGTGCTGCATCGCAATTTGCCCAGCCCCTTTTCCATCTCCCTGACTTTGCAGGGAGATGGTGTCTCCAGGTGGCCCAAGGATATCTCATAGCATGGACTACACACAGGACGCTGGCTTATACCTCACCTCACAAGCCTAGCTGCTCTCCTATAGCTGGAGGCAGGAAGTCCCCTGCACCACTCTCTTCTGGGCTGAAGCACACTCCAAGAATACTCTCTCCAGTTTTCCTCTCCTATCGTAACTCCTGCCAGACTTTAAGACCAAAGAAAACTCTGCCTGTCTGAGAAGTCCCACCCAGACTGTTGCAGCTTACCCAGGACAGGACACAGCTGCATTTTGTACCAGGCAGATAGAAAAGGCCATGGCCTGAAAGGACCATACCGTTTCTTGCCACAGTGTCTTTGCATGTGCTGTTCTCTGTGTCTGTAACTCCTGTTGCTTCTACACTTCTTCAATATTCAGCTAAAAGGCCCATTCTTCTAGGTGCTCCAGAAGTCTGTGCTCACCTCTCCTGACATTGATCACACAGTGTTTAAAATGGTTGTTTATGCAGCAGTCTCCCTTGTAGACGAAGGACTGCCTGTAAGCAGTCCTCAAGCTATAGGAATTGCTGCTTAATTATTACTCAAGTTGTTATTGATAGCGGTGGGGGCGAAGGAGTGTGGAGAAGGAATTACAGGTGAGGGCTCAACAGAAGCCAGTGAGTCAGGCATGCAGGGAAGGCCAGGAGCATGGTGAGTGTGTGCTGTGGAGCCCCAGGCATCAGTTTGCCAGATACTGAGCATGATGAGACAGTCCTCCCCAAACATGTGAACATCCTCCTCTCAGAAGCACCTTCCTCCTGAGTCCAGGTTATTGGTCTCAGCAAGGCTCAAGTAGCAGGAAAAAGAACTGTACTCCAAATTGAGGGCTCCCTATTCTATAGGCGAGCATGCCCATCCTCATGAGAAATTGTATTGAGGTATCCTATTATCTCCCTAAGCTGCTCAAATACAATTATAGAGAACACATGTGCATGATGTGGGTTTTAAGTGTGAAGACAAATCAAGCCCCACCATCCTCTCCTGTGGCCACTGAAGAATCATTTAATCTATTACTCAGTTCCATGTGAGCAGACTTCAGGAAAACAAATAATAAATATTTGTAATTGCCTCCCTGGCCGGGCAGGCAGGGCTGCAGATGGCACAAGCAGCTTTTCATTTTCCCCATCTCGCCCTGGCCGAGCCGAACCTCTGCTCCCAGAGCTGCCATAAATCACCATGTGACTAAGCCACGTGCTCACAACTGTACCCCTGTGTCCCCTCACTTTTTGTGAGCTCATGACATGCTAGTAGGGGGTGAAAACTTGGGTTCTTGTGCCAACTCTGCTGTGTGACCCTGGGTGAATCACCACTGGGCCTGTGTCCTTGTCTGTAACCAAAGTTCTTAAAAATGTTCTTGTACAAGGGACCTCTGTAGAAGTCTTGTGAAGCCTACAGCCACTTTCAGAGTAAAGTATTTTAATCCACAAAATAAAATACATTGGATTATAAAGGAAACTATATTGAAAGAGTTATCAAAATGTTTAAAAATTGTGATCTTGTGATACATATGCTTATTTATTAACACATTAAGTGACAAGATCTAATTGTAGGTACAATACCTATCCAATTCTGAAGTAATGGTGAATGTAAATGATTATTTTGAGATGTCTGGGGCAACTGTAATGTGTCATGTAAATACCTGTGATTTCAATTGGTCACCAAGTCCTAGATCCACAGCAAGAACTGCTGTGGTCTGTTGTCTACATGCATGATGAAAGACACCCTACATGGCTATGAGATGAGTGAGGATAAAGCAGTAAGTGTTTCCCATCTAAATTTTAGGAGCACCCCCCGGATTCTGCCAAGGAACCCCAGAAATGAACCCTGGACTAGAGGGCATCGCTGGGCTTTCTCAGCCCTGGCCCTTCAGTGGTGTCTGCTCCTGCAAGATGTAGCCCACCATTCCCAGAGAGAACCCAAATGCTGAAAGGAGAGGGGAGTGAAGCCCCCTCCCCCAGTCCATGCTGACTGAGCACCTGCCATGTGTGTAAAGCTTTTATATGCGCTATAGTCTCTAGGATTCACAATAACACTGTGAGGCAGATAAAATCACTCCCCATCCCAGGGAGCAAGAAGTGTATAAGGAAAAAGTGTATAAATGTGACATATGTAAGCAGTAATTTAATACCCTGGCAGACCCCCACCATTCTACAATATCACTGAATACCTTCAGGTGCCTCCTCTGAAATGGGAATGTCTAAATCTCCTCCGTATCCTCTAGCAGCATCTTGTCACCCTTTTGGAGGAGGGGCCATCCTACACCATGACCCCTGACCTGGAGAAAGTTCCTTCATCTTTCTGAGCCTCGGTCTCTTTGTGAAGGGACTAATAACTACTTCATAGGATTAAATAACACGATTATGGAATATCACACCTGGAACAGTGCGGCCATGTGACTCTCTCTGGACAAGTCTAGCTGTGACCTCTGGGTGCTGTTCTTCCATCTGGAATGCTCAGTCCCAGAGGACCCTGCCAGGGCTTTTGCTCCAGCTGCTCTGGACCTGGTCTGAAAGGGGAGCCATGACCACTGGCCACCTCACACCCTGCCCGGCGAGTTAGTGTGAACGGGAGCGGAGCTCTCTGGGGCGGTGTGGTCTCCACCTGCCTGAGAGAGGACCTGTACACCCTGTCACAGGCCTGGCCTTCTGCTGCTCCAAACTCTCCTAACTCAGCTGTGTCACTTCCCTCCCCAGTTGTGCCTTCCTTTTTGCTAAAGAACCAAAGGGAGCATTTACTTAAGCAAAATGTTTTGATCTCATTTTCTCTTTCCTGGTTTCATTGTTAATTATCCCTAAAGTTGTAGGCTAGTCACCATGCTTCAGGTTCTTTGTCTCTAAAAAGTAGAGTAGAATGTCTTCCCTGCCTATGGATAGTAGAGTTTTAACACTTACAATTAAAATCAAAGCAAAATAAAACCTAATCACATGGAAAGAAAAAATATAGCTTTCTTAAATGACTTTGTGGTACAAATGAAAATCAAAACCACAATTACAAACTATTAATAGAGCAACGCTATATACCAAAACTTATGGGATGTGACCAAAGCTGTAGTTAGATGCAAATCCATAGCCTAAATACCTTCATAAGCAATGAGAAAGAATGAAAATAAATAAAGCATCCAACATAAGAAGTTATAAAAGGAGAAATCTGAGGAAATTAGGAAGCAATAAACCGTAAATATAGTAGAAATTAATGTATTAGAAAAGAGAAAAAACATTAGGATTTATAAGTGAATCTAAAAGCTGATTTTGAAGAAACTGATAAAATGGACGTGCTCCTCTTAGATCAGGAAAGTGAGAGAGAAAGCACAAATGCAAAGATTGAAGATGAGAAAGGGAATATAACCATGGATATAGAATAGATTAAGTCAAATTACAAGGGGATAATACATACAGTTCTAGGCTATGATATTGGAAAGTCTCTGAAATGTATGACATTCTGAGAAAATATACATTATCAGATTTGGCTCAAAAAATTAACTTGGCTAACAACCATGGAAGCAATTTAAAATGATGTTTCATGAATTATCCAAAAAATGGAAATGAGTGTCAGAGAAAGACCAAAACAGACGTAGTATTTTATTGGAGCGGGTGAGTGGATGGGCCCTGACAATGAGCAGGGCAGGTCAAAGGCGCGGGGAGATCGGAATGCAGTCAGCTGCTCAGGGCGGTGGGCAGGTGTGTGGCAGTGAGGCCAGGCAAGCCAGGTATGAGACAACTGGGTTTGGGAGACCCATCCACAGTGTTCTCCCTTCGAGGCTCAGGTCTAACCTTCTTGGCCCTGTGTTTCATCTTCATGGTCACCCAGGGGGTTAGCCCTTCATCACCGCCTCCCTACTGGGTTTAGAGACTGCCAATGGGAAAGGTTTTAGGAAAGCTGGACACTTGTACAAATTTTAACAGTGACTTGAAGGGAAGGACTATCCTTTTCTCAATCAGGAAGTTGATTCCTACAGAGCTATTGTGTTGATAATGTCAAAACTTCAGGTGCTTCCTACACACTGGAATGTGTTATCCTGAGAGGGGACACCAGGAGGGCTGGGGGCAGAGAGAGAGGTTCTGGGAAGCAAATTCTCCCTTCCCCCCTGGTCAGTACCCAGCCTTAACTGGCCTCCAAGGTTCTCTATAAACTCTGTCTGAACCAGAAGGTCAGAATATGCTGGGATTTTAAAGGCCCAACTCCCTGGAACCATTAAATGCATCATCATGCTTTACTTCATTTGTTAATAAACACAGTGTTGGGAGTGAGGGGCGCCTAACTCAATAAGCGATACGATGCTACCTGGGAATATTAGACCTCGGCTGGCTACTTCTACAGTCCTGTGGAAGGATTCATCTTATATGACCTGCCCAACCACAGTGGAGAGGAGGGAGCTAACGGTTATCGAGTTTTCATAATTCGTCACCCATTCCGTATTCACTACCCCACGTAACATTCGCCATCACCGACTGATATGCAGTTATTACTATACCCATTTGGCAGAATGGGTAACCGGAGCTTTAAGCAACTAAATAATTTGCCAGTGGTCTTTCAACTAGAAAGGGTCAGAGACAAGCTTTACATCTTGATCTTAAGGCCCTTGATATTTTTTACTCCACCATCCTACTATTTTCTAGACAGGCACAAGTGTAGACAGAGTATTTTGTGGCATGTCCCGTTCTGTGCTCCCCAGTGACTGCGGGAGCCCCCAGCAGCCTGCCGGTCTGCAGAGCAGGCCCACTTTCTACTTCTCTCAGGGAGGCTATGTAGCCTCCACCTTTGTTTCTTCAAGGGTCTTTCCCCAATCTGTCTCTCATGTCTGAAATTCTATTCACAAGTGCCAAAGCTTTTGCCCCCTAATGAGAGAGGAGGCCTAGGAAGCAAACAACTTGTGTGAGAGAAGACAAGTGGCTTTATGTTAACATGGAAGTGTGGCTGATTTTCAGGAGATACTCCCCTGAAAGAGGGTCTAGAAAGGAAGGGGATTAGGGCTGAAGGCACCAAACCTTTTGTGCAGGAATGCTCCCCTGACAAGGGAATATGCACAAACAGGAGAGGCTGTCACCTGTCAAGACATTCTGCCCGTTTTACAGCTTGGTCACCTTGGGTTGGGGGGACTCTACTTAGGCTCCTGACATGTTAAGCAAAAGCAGTAGGTTGTTGGTTTACCTCCATCGATGATGACTGTGACCTCCAGATCCCCTTCCAACTCATCAGCTGCATGGCCTGTCACCCATAGACACTCATAGGAGCTTAGGAGTCAGAAAACCATGGCAAGGAGGTAGACTGTGCTTTGCTCTCCTTCCCTTTTCTGTGACGATCTCCCTGGACACAGAAGTCTGTGGCACTTCTATCACTCACATCTCCATGTCACGGGAGTTTGATAGTTTATCATT
>VBSM01000272.1:1453301-1484427 GCA_008086735.1 Cheirogaleus medius
TCTCAATAGACACAGAAAAAGCATTTGACAAAATTCAGCACCCTTTTATGATAATAATGCTTAACACAATAGGCATAGATGGGACTTACCTAAAAATGATAAAAGCCATATATGACAAATCCATAGCCAACATCACACTGAATGGAGAAAAATTAAAAGCACTCTTGCTTAGACCTGGAACCAGACAAGGTTGCCCTCTACCACCACTTCTATTCAATATAGTGCTGGAAGTCCTAGCCAAAGCAATTGGACAAGAGAAAGAAATCAAGGATATCCAAATGGGGGCAGAAGAGGTCAAACTATCGCTCTTTGCTGACAATATCATCTTATATCTAGAAAACCCCAAAGAATTTGCTGAGAGACTACTGGAACTGAAAAATAAATTCAGCAAAGTCTCAGGTTACAAAAGGAATGTACACAAATCAGTAGCGTTCATATACTCCAACAACAGTCAAACTGAGAACCAAATCAAAGACTCAATACCTTTCACAATAGCAACACAGACAATAAAGTACTTAGAAATATATTTAACTAAGGAGGTGCAAGACCTCTACAGGGACAAGTATGAAACACTGAGGAAGGAAATAGCAGAGGACATAAACAGGTGGAAAACCATACCATGCTCATGGGTCATCAGAATAAACATTGTTAAAATGTCTATACTACCCAAAGTGATCTACAATTCAATGCAATCCATATTAAAATACCAACATCATTTTTTGCAGATCTATTAAATACAAAATATAAGTCTATGCTTTGTATGGAACCAGGGAAGACCCTGTATAGCCAAAGCAACCTTAAGCAAAAAGAACAAATTGGGAGGCATCAATTTCCAAGATTTCAAACCATACTACAAGGCTATAGTAACCAAAATAGCATAGTACTAGCACAAAAAACAGAAACATAGACCACGGGATCACAACAGAGAACCCAGTTATAAAATCACCCTTTCTTCTTCTTTCTTTGGATTCCTTTTACTCTTTTTCCTGTTTAGGGGGATTTTTGAGCTCATTAACATTTGTTCTTTCTTCACTCAAGGCTCTGAATTTTCCTCTAAATACTGCTTCAGCTGAATCCTACATGTTTTGATATGCATATTTTTATAACATTGAATTCATAATAGTTTCCTTTTTGTATCTTGGTTTGCTTTTTGATTCATGGGTTATTTAGAAGTATGTTTCTTAACTTCCAAACATATAGTTTTTTTCTGGTTTATCTTTTGATTATTGATTTTTTTCTTAAGTATTAATACTAATACTCTGACATCATAACAGAAATACCCTCACATTTATCACCCCTGACCCCGTGGCAGGAGCCTATTCATCATTGTATCAGCTCCTTACCTCATCCCTGCTCAGGTGGTGTCAGTTTTTCCATTTCAGGGATGAAGGAATTGAAGCTAAGACTTCACCTGGTATCAAGAAGCTATCACATGTGAGTTGTTGTTGTGGGGTCTGTGGGAGGGGAGGGTGGTCCAATCAAACCCAGTGCTTATCTTGTTCTAATTCTTGGCTCTTGCCACCACCTTCTCCCCACTCCATGGTCACTGGGGATGTGAATAGGCAAGAGCACGTGTGTCGGTGGAAGGACCAGAGGGGTGACATCACCATCACTCAGGTGGGCACCAACTTGTTTTGCCTGGCAGTTACCTCTCCAGTTCTTGCCTTGTGCTCTTTTTTTTTAATTGTTATAAGAACACTTCACATGAGAACTACTCTTAAAAAATTTTATATGTGCAATACAGTATTATCAACTACAGGCACAGTATTGTATAGATTTCTAGAACTTAATCATCTTACATAACTAAAACTATACCTGTTGTTTAGCAACTTCTCATTTCCCCCTCCCTCTAGCTTCTGGAAACCACCATTCTGCTCTCTGCTTGTGTATGTTTGACTATTTTAGATACCTTACATAAGCGAAATCATACAATATTTGTTCTTCTGTGACAGGCTCATTTCACTTAGCGTAGTGTCCTCCAGGTTTATCCATGTTGTTGCATATGGCAATATTTCCTTCTTTTTAAAGGATGGATAATATTCTATTGTGTGTATTCACCACAGTTTCTGTACCCATTGCTTGTTGATGGGCACTTCTGTTGTGTTGTTCTACACCTGCTTTGTGCTCATTTTCATAGATTAAAAGCCTCCCCCTAAACTTCCGGGGTGATTTTGACAAACTCCAGGTTCTACACATTGGCTCTCCTCATTTCAACCACAACGAGAAGCAGCAGTGTTCCTTCAATTAAAGCAGAAAAAAAGTTATAAAAATGTGAACACAGCTTGGAGGGAAGGGTGTGCCTTGGCCTGGGGGTGACATGTCATTTGAGTGCCATGGATGTCTGCCAGCCTCCCATGCTGCTGCTGACAGGCCCACCTCTTGGCTGAGTTGTGTGGTCAGTGACTGCCCTCTCACCAGGAGCGGTTTTTCCAGCCTTCAAGGACCAACTTCTCTCTGAAGCCTTTCCTGACCACCCTGGGCCACATAGTGCTGCCTGGGAACACTGCAGCAGTGAATGCCTGCGTGATTTATTTGGTGCTTATCCTATGCAGCGTGAATTATTTTCCATACTTTTATAGTTTTCTTGCCTCCCTACCTTGACAGAGGATGCCTTGGAGGGTGAGACCTCCATGAACATGTAGACCACGGTTTCTGTTTCCATGGGTTCACAGCTCCAAACCCCACTGCCTCGCATGAAGGATGCTGTACACACACAACCAGGCCTGGCCAGGCACAGTGCTTTGGAGCTGCTGGTTACCTGTCTCCTCTATTCCAGCTCCTCAGCATTTAAGGCTTGAATTACATTTTCCATCTCCGAATTTACAAGGACAACTAACTCTAAGATGAGCAGAGAAGGCCAAATTCTCTCAATGAAATGGAAAGCTTATAGAACTTAATAGAAGCAAACTTAAGAAAAAATGCATTCTAATCAACTACAGATGATGCCTAAGAGAGCCTCATTGTGAGCCTGAAGTTCTCTTAGACATCCACAGCTAGCTCTGGGTTCCTGGGCCCTTTCCATTCTAGCAGTTTTCTGATAATAACTGGCTCTTCCTTTTTTCTTTGCCAAGATACCCCCTCTGTACCCCCTATCGGTTTCAGGCCATGCCAGGCTGATTGGCTTTTTATCATGGGGATCTTATACACATTGCAGGGTTTTCAGTCTTTCTGTCCAGCGTCTGCTCAAAATTCCATCCTTAAACCAAGGTCCTTAATGAATCTAAGAGCTCTAAGTGTCTCTATTTCTCTCGTTATTTCTGTTTCTGTTAGTACTACACAGATGTTTTCAAATGTGAAAGATGTCAGAGACACCCTCTTTTCAGTGAGAAAGGCTCTGTGCCCTCTCAGAAGGCCCAGCCTTTCACAATGGCAGGGCTGGCCTATAAAACCCCATCGTGCCTGAAGTGGAAGGGGTTTGGTCAGTTTCCCTTTCATTTAGGGGAGATAAAACAAACAAACAACAACAAAAACATGCCTAGGGTTGCCTGAAACCTAGGTTTGAAAATACTCAAACCTATATCACTCTTTTACCCACTGCCCACAAAGCCCCTCCTTGGAGAACCTCCCATCCGGTACCAAGTGCCTATCCTGCTGCAGTTGCTGGTATTTGGAATGGCTGGCTTGCTCCTTGGCTAGCATTTAATTGTTTGGTAATTTACGTGTGAGAACTCTTGGCATCCGATACAGTTTTGAATGTGCTTATTGATGTTTGCAGCTCCTTCTCAGGGGAAGTGACTGGAATTGGAGAGAAAAGAATCAATCACTAAAAGTTGCTGGGATTAGTGGAGAAATTCCCCTGCAAAGGGTCAACTGAGAAGCTTCATTTTGGGTAACAGGGGTGGAAGGAAGATGGAAGGAGAAGCAGGGATCAGCACGTGTGCTAGTGGCATCTGGGGCTCTCTCCAGCCCCTCAAGCTCCATCCTCTAGACCCACAGGGTGCTCTTCATCCTCTTTTGGATCAGCGTTAGGAGATGCTGGCAACAACTCTCCTGTGATCAGCTCTAATCCTCAACTTTGCACCCATGATTGGCTTAACTCTTCACCAATGTGGTCAATAGGGAAGCTCTGGATTAGCTTCAGCTGGTTGGTTGGTTGGTTGATTAAATTGGAAATTAGAATCTGGAGCGCTCAATGCACAGAATCTTGTTAGCTGTGGTTTAGGGGAGATGGTTGGGGCAGAATTGAGCCTATTTTTGCCATCCTAGACCCAAAGTGTGGCATAATATACTTCTGGGAGCATTACAAAATTAAAAATGACTTTAATTCAGGATTGCAAGCTGACAGCAGCCTGTCTGGGGAGCTCCACGTAATGAGTGTGTTATCTCCAACAGGAGGCCTCTGTGACTGATGGGTGAGAAGCTGGGCCACAGCCTGGAATTATTATGCTCACACACAAAAGAGGGTGGAGTGACAGCAAGGTGATGGACTAGTGCTGTCTGTGGGTTAATGGTAAGCTTTCCCGCTGCGAGTGGTCTATAAAGAGAACAAAGAAAAGGGAAACGGTGCAGAGGAAAATCAATAGTATTAATAGAGTCATGGCAATAAATGCAATCATTTATTTCTGAGATGGTTTTTATTGAACTGGTTATGAACTTGATACTTTTTATTTTTAGTTCATAAGTTAGAATGAAAATTTGGAAAAAAAATTTCGACTTTCTCATCGACACAGCAGCCATGTTGGTTGGATTAAAACTATAGCTTTCATAGTCTTTGAAAAGGAGTTTTTGTAGGAGACCATGGGAATGCTGGGGAACAGAGTGTGGTTTTTGCTCTCAGACCTATTTTTGAATCTTGCTTGTTCCTGTCATTAGTGGCATGACCATTGGCCAATTTCTCCATCTGTATGACAGGATCTCCATGGCCAGGGTTGCTATGAGGCTTGAGTAGTATCATGCATATTTGTAAAGGTGTCTAACACGGTGCATGGCTACTTATCAAGCCATGGCTATGGTTTGCTGATACCATCATTATTTGGGCATTTCACACTTCATTATAGTCTTCCAGTTCAATGACCTCTGAGCCAAAGGCCAAGAAAGAGTTGTGTAGTGTATGTGACCTTTTCGATCTGTTGATTAACAATGATCACATCACTATCAAAGTCTTCAGGAGAGAGCTTTAGTCTCCAAGAGATACAGAAAGTTCTTCCAAGAGATGACAAGCTCTAGAATTACCCAAGCAAAGGTGGTAGGGTCCTATATCACAGACACTGCAGAAAAGAACACTAGGGTAGATAGGAAGGAGAAAAGAGAGTCTACATTTATTTTTTTAATCCAAAATAAGTTTCAAATGGCTTTTTTAAAAAAAGCTAAAAAAAATGTTCTGAGGAATAATGTATTGGTTTTCATGTTTAGCTTTTTAAATGGCCCAGTGCATATAAGTTTGATTATTCTTGATTATTTGGCAGGGAGGAATTAACATATACGACTTTGAGGCAGATATGCTCATGTGTATATATATTCTTTTCATAATTCAGTGAGATAAGGCATTTTATTCACATTTTGCAGAGGAAGAGATTGAGAACAAAATATTTAATGTAGATTCAAGTTGCGTAGCAGGAGTGAAGCCAGAGTTCACACTCCATCTCATGGTCTTCCTGGTGCCTCATGGGAGAGAGGGAGGATATTGGCACCTGGGAGATCTGCCTTGAACCTCCTTCCCTACAAAGCCCAGTGAGTACCCATCCTCCAGGCTCTGGCAGCAGATGAGCCTCCCTCTATTACCCCATGTAACTCATTGCACTGTGCTTATCTGTTCATTAGTCTTTATCTTTAAAGTAAATTCTGAAATTACAAAGCTGTGTCCTCCTTATCTCTGAACCTCCAGGACTTTAGTAGGAGTGGCTGGACATAGCAGGTGCCTAGGGGAAGGTTGTTTGAATGAATGTTAGGAGATAGCACCCAGGCTTTCAGCTGGGTGCTCCCAGGATTTCCTTTGAGCAACAGTGGGTCTCAGCCTCATCTATTCCAGGTCCTTATCAGGCTCATGTACATACTAACCCAGACTTCTTTCCCTGGTCCCATGGGTCTCTTTTCATCTGGCTGTGCTCTCCCAGCCATCTCTTAGGGTTCTCTGTTTCCCTCTGGTGTTTGCCACCACTCTCTGTCCAAGGTGCTGCTGGCTCCACAGCCCCACAGCTCCAGCTACTTGGCTGTGTCTGCTCATCTTCATCAAAGAGGACTCTATGAAGCCCCTACCCCAAACACTCTCCTATCAGTTCTTCCCCAGGGCTGGAGCTCTGTTAGGCCACATAGCCTAGGCAGCATCCAAGGTTTGCCACAAGCACGAGATGTGTGCATGGAGTGTTACAAGGATAAGTACAAAGATAGACGGTTGGAGATTTCAGTCCCACTTCTGCTACTTACCAGCTATGGGACACCTAACTCTCGGAGCCTCCTTTTCCTCATCTCTACAATCAGGCTAAAGATACATACCCTGGAGTGAGTTTTCCAAAGCAAACATGTGCTCCAGGCACTATGAGGATGCTGTGTGTGGAGGGGAGTTGCTAAGGCAGAGATGGCGGCCAGCTGACTGCCCAACGTCCTCCACTCTGCACCATGCACAGTGACCCTAGGGATGTGACAGATATGCCATTTCTTTGTGGAAAATGGACCTCCAAAGGGAAAGGGAGGTGCTTCTGTTGATGACAGAATGAAACAGAAAGGAGAAGTTGTGTGAGAAATTGATGGCTATTGGCAAGAAAACAGATATTCAATGGGGGAGATTTTGTACTATGGTGGAATTTGTCAATTTGGTTTTTTTCTCCCTTTAGGGCAAATCCCTCATAAATGTCAAGACACTACTAAAAATGAACAATGAAGAAAAAGATAAGAGACTAGGAAAGTATTGAAATCATTGGGAAGTTTCATTTGTTCCTTTGTGTTAAAAGATTAATTTCTTCGTGCCAAGGTTGATGTTTCTCCTCGTTTGCATGCTTGTCATTAGTATTCTGCGTGAAAAGTTAAACACTTGAAATGGATAAAGATTACCTGCCAATGCTTTCCCTATGAATCAGATTGAAAATGCAAACTGTGACATGAGGCAGAGACGTTTATTTTATTTAGTAGGGAATCAGGAGAGAAAATTGCTCGGTTTCTGTGCTGCAGCCCCGGGCACTGGTAGGTCAAACTGGCATATCCCCACCCTCCTCCCAGGCCCCACCCCCACACAGTCCTCCCCTTCCTGCTCACTTCTCCCCCTTCCCTTGTCCAAGCTGTGCCCATATCATGCTACCCCTTCTGAAACTGCCTAAAGCATCCCTCTGGAGCAGGGGGTAGAGCCATGCTCATTCTGATCAACTGGATTTAGCCATCATTCTGTCTATGGAAAAGAACCCAAACTCTGTAAAATAATTTAAAGAGTTTTATTCAGAGTGAATGCGTGTGACCATGGCCTGAAGAACCATGCCCAAGAAGTCTTGAGTAAGTGGTCTCACTATGGTTGGGTTACAGTTTGGTTTTATACATTTTAGGGAGATAGGGATTATGAATAAAATCATAAATTGATATAAGAAAGGCATTGGTTTGGACTGAAAAGACAATTTGTCTTACAGGTTATAGATGGGTTTAAAGAGTCTTTGATTTTTAATTGGTTGAAGAAATGAAGCTCTGTCTAGAGGCTTAGAATGTCTTAAGTTGAGTCTGTTCATCAGAGACAAGCCACCAGACATTTACCAAAACTCAAGTTATCTGTTAAGTAAATTGATGGCCTGCAGGTGTGGTTTATGCTTTGTCTTGCATGGCCTCAGGCCTGTTAATTATTTAGTATCTTATTTTTGCAAAGAATAACTGCAAAAAGGACGGGGCATAACCAGGTGTGTCTCACCTCCCTTCTCAAGGCCAGCAACTCAGCTTGAAGGTTTTTCTGAGGTCTCCTTGGCCAAGAGGGGGCATATTCAATTGCCTGGGGGGCTTAACATTTTATTTTAACTCAAATTATACTCTGTGGACCGGATAGCTTGGGGTTCAATAACCAAGCTCTGCAATTTAAAAGCTGTTTGACATTTAGCAAGTTGCTAAAACTCTCTGGATCTAGCTTACTTATTTATTAAGATTTTCACATAAAACTCAGCTCTACCTACCTACTGGCTGATTTGTTTAACTAACTGTAACCCCATCCATGGCTCACCACCCTCCACTTACCTGGAGTTAATGCCAAGCAGGGCATTTCTCTCCAGCTTTGTGAAGACAACACACCTATTAGGAATGCTGCAATGACTAACACCTTAAATGGAACAGCAGGAGTGGACCCAGTGCAGCTCCTGACTCACAGCAGGTGGGTGTGCAGGGGGAGGCAGTACTACTGTGGGGAGTATTGTTCTGCCCCCAGAGCAGGACAGTTTGCAGGAATGTAATGCATTCTGGATCTTTCTCCGGAAGTTATCTGACTGCTCTAGGTTCCACTCCTGTGGCTGGCATTCTTTGTCTTCTCCTATTCCTTGATCTCAGAGTTGTGCTACATCTGAAGGGCTGGCAGGGGGGATAAATGAAATATGTGTTGCTCTTCAGATTGGAGTTTACCTGTGGAGTGTCTGTGGGGTGGCCCATCCTTCCAGGTTCTCCTGTGCAGGTGGCAGGCGAAAGAGGCTGGCAAATGAGTCTTTAGAATGAACATGTCACCATTGTGCCTCATTTCTGGGATCAGAATGAGTTAGGTCCACCCTGAATTTTAAGAGCCTTTACATCCTGGCCCCTGTTTACTTCTACACGCTTCTGACTACCATCTAGTGCTCCCCACACACTCCTCTTAGCAGAAGAGTTGCTTCCTAGTCCCTATCACAACTCACTCGTGGTGACAGCCTCCAAGCCCCACTCTGCCACTATCCCCTTTCTAGAGTGGCCTCACCACTCTCCTGCACCATGTGCAATCTACTAGCTCAATCCATGAACCTTCCTGTGATTCACCATTGTTTTCTACTTTTCACTCTTTCTGAGGCTTGGTCTCCGCCAGGGGCCCTATCAGGTGTTGGGGGTATCAGGAAGAATTGGACATGGTCCCTGGCTGCAGCGAACTCACATCTCAGGCTGTATTTTATATATATTTTCCATCTTTGTCTCAGGAGCAAGCACAGGTCAGGACATCCAGGAGCATGTAGAAAATGTGTGTATCTTTCAAATGCACGGAGCCCTGGACAACATCCTCATGTCCACCCCAGGCCTTTACACGTGCTAACATCTGCCTGGGTAATCTTTCCTGTCCCTTGGATTATTAAACTCCATTAGGTCTAGCTGAAATGTAAATTCCTCATGGAAGCTTTTTGATTTCTGGACACTACGTGGGGTCATTTTTATAAGCACTTATAGCTTTTTGTACTCTTCTGTCATAACATTTATTACCAATCTGCTTGTATGATGATTTGAATATTTTATGTCTCCCTCTCAAGACTGTAAGCTCTATGATTCAGGGTGATCAAATTTGTTCACCATTCTATGCCCAGTACCTGGCATAGTGCCAAGTCTAGTATGATGCCATTTGATTAATTTATATCAAATAAATGGCTGGTACCTTGAAAGCCCAAATATTCTAACATATAGATAGCAAAGAGAAAGGGATAAGTTTGAAAAATGAACATCTAAAAACCTAAATAGATAAATAAATGGCTGGATAGTTGAATGAATGAATTAATATATGATTGGATGAATGAACAATTGAGAAGATAAAACCAGGCCTTTCTAGGCAGCAGCTTCTGGCTATTCAGAGACATCCAGATGTTTGCCACATGCCTTTCTTTTCCTCTCCAACTTCTTTCTCATGCTTTGCCCCTTCAATCTTTTATCACTCCTGGATCTCTCATTCTTGAGTGTCTTCATTTTCAGAGACAGAACCTGATGCTTGTGCTAAGTGATGTGTCATGCATTTATGTTTTTATTATAAGATTCCCTTTCACTTCCCTCAGCACAGTGATGCTACACGGTTCTGGTGGTGGCACTGCCTAAGAAAGCATCTGTGGGTGGGACACAGTCATGGGTAAAACATGGGAGTGAGAACATTAGCATCTATGTGTCTTAAGCCCAGCAATCTTTCCCAAGGTTTTTTCTTTTTCTTTTTTTGTTAAAGTAGTAAACGTTGATCCTCTGCCTCCATTCAGTAAGCATCAAAGGTGATTCTTGATACTTATATTTTTGATGTGACGCATAAACCAGAGATCAGTAGGAGACATTCTTTGTTGCCTTTAACCACTTCGGTACCGAGCTCACCGGCCGCGAAACCTTGCCCACAGCCGGCGCTCATAGTCCGCACGATAGTTTGTGCTGTGCATTGACGATGAATCCATTTTGCTCTTGTGTGATGAGGAAAGCTTTAAAGCACCGAAAGCTTGTTTTACTTTACAGGCAGCTTTACTTGTAATGTAAATCAGAATAGGTAACATATACATATATGTTTTCATTACGTTATTTTTAAATGTTCACAATTTTATTTTGATAAATGAAAAATTAGAAAAGTTATATCACAGCTGTCGGCTAAAGTCAATGCTTGGCTGTGCGCCTTCATATCACGGCTGTCAGCTAAAGTCGCTGTGCGCGTTCATTTGTGGCTGTCGGCTATAGTCGACGCTGGTACCGAAGTGGTTAAAAGGCCTTTACCAAAGAGAAGAAATAGGTTCTTTTAATCTTGGAATATAGTCTTTTCACGATGATGTGTATAGCCCTATAGAAACAGGAAGTCATATCCCAATGAATCAGCATATTGGAGTTCTTTGACTTTCTTGTGACAAATTGGATGCATGTGCATCTCCCATATTCCCTCCTGACAGGCACCAGCACATGCTTGCAGCATCACTACCCTGTGCTGGTGGCCAAAAGATGGACAGGTTCATAAATGGGGCCAAGATAGAGAATGTGACCAAATTAAATACATAAGTATAGTCTCCGCTCTAACCAGTCCAGGGAAGTGGACAAAGTACTGGGAAGGGAATGGGAAGATGAGGTTCCTGTTCAGCAAAGCCTTTAACAAGCTGTATGAGCTCTGGCAAGTCCTTTACTGTCTGTGGGGTTTCACTGAGGTGAGGAATAAGGGTATATATGGATATGTGTGCATGCATATGTATTATAGTTGCCTGACAATGTCTAATTTCCTGCAATAGCTGAGGATCACTGAAGTCTATCTGAAACCAAGTCCACAGACAACTGCAATAGAATATGCTATTTTTTATAGTTGTTTTACTCAATTCACAGGTTCAAGGAGATAATATTTGAGGGTTCTCTGATATACTACATGTTGCAAGACACACTGATGTGTCTTACAATACAACCTATTGCTGAACTTGAGCAAATTTCAGAATCACAGATTCTAAGGGCTGGAGGGAAGCCTAAAGGCATTCCTCCCATCAGCTACTTGAATTCCCTTTCCAGTATCTGCAGCAAGTATTTTCTACTCTGCTTACCTACTTCCAGCAACAGGGAGTGCAGTACCTTCCTAAGGAAGCTACTTACTCTTTCAACTGGGACTCAACCAACTTGTGTATGAGTGGGTGTGCAAACTAAATGTGTGTGCATGCATGTTAGTGTGTGTGAATGTAAATGTGTTATATACACAGCACGTGTAATCCATGGGTTTGTTTCCAGTGTGTGTGACTGAATCTCCCACCATTTCTCTTTCCAACATTTCCAAAGAGAAATAGAACTTTTCTAGGATTGTCAGATATTTTAGATTTTTGCAGGCTCCTTCCATCAGTTCAGTTAATTGAGGGTTGATTTTGTTTGCAGATGTTATGCATTATTCATCCAGGGTCTCTGTGGACACCTCATTTCCTGCCTTAGAAAAGAAATCAACAAACAGATGGGTGTCATTGCTGTTTTGTTGTTGTGCTGAAAGAAAGATGGTAGGTTGGAGAATTTGTTCCCTATTTGCACAAGGAGCTTTTCCTGGCAGCAATTGGAAAGCCTTCCTATCTCACAGTGACACTCTTTTGGCCACACTCAGACCCACTTACTTTCCTCAGTACACACATGTAGGCAAAGCTGTGGTATAAGCTGATAATTGACTATGCTTGGGACATTGCTGCAGGTCTGCTCACAGTCCTACCTTCCTGGGGACCATCCTCACCTAGAAGAAGGGAAGGGATGGTTGGGTTGTGGACTCCTTCTCACCTTTCATGAGAACCCAAGTCCTCTGGAGGCAACTTACTATGTCCATAAAGCTGGCATAACTAATTTTATGTGGCTAGGTGCTGGGGTCCATCTGGTAAGACTCTGGTGGTACACCTGCTCTCAGTGTCCTGCCAGAGCTCTGCCTCCTCTTGTGCTCTCTCTCTCTTGCTGTCTCCAGGATCTCATACAAGCCTGGGTGAATATAGGCTCAATAACACTCTGTCCAGAGATGGAAAAGTTGAACTCTGCAGAACCCTGGGGATATGTAGCCTCAGAGAAGGTTTTGAACTACGATCTCCTGGGTGACATAATTGTGTGTTCATTCACCAGATCCCATGCTTTAGCTCTTCATGCAAGTCCTTGATCACTGCTGCATAGAAGCAGTTCACTCAGGGCAGCCCTGGAGATGCCCTCCAGATAAGCATTGACCTGTTAATGAGAAAGAAGTATGATGCTTTTAGGTGCATGTGTTCAACCAACTACGAATCAATTATGAGGTTTCTTCCCCACCTAATTTATAAGAATAATAGACTTTGCTGGCTTCCTTCTGGACATTTGGACATATTATGCCAATGGTAGGAATGGCAAAGGGATTTCCTCTGATGTGACAATACCAGCAGATTGAGTGTGGGACTTCTGAAGTAGTATCATGAGAAAAATGTCAAGGCTGTGTCTCTGTTCAGTGGCAGTGAACGCTGGGATTGATTAGCAATGTCTTCCATGGGAGTGGGATGACAGAACGGTGGTGTGCATGCTGTAGTGCAGGGAACACAGGCTCTGCACTTCATCAATTCAAATCCCAGCTCTAATGATTTCTGTGATTGTATGATATTAAGTGAATCACTTAAACCTTTGTGCCTCAATATCTTCATCTGTAAATTGTGGGTATTGATAATACTTACCTCTAGGGCTTTTGTGTGGATTGACTTATCTGGTATGTGTATCATACTTAGAATGGTTCCTGGCACATAATAAGTGCAACATAAGTAAATGCTGTTATTGTACTTATTATGACATATCCCTGACCTTCAATCCAATGAAGGGATTAAAGTTCACCTGGTGTATTTGTCATTAATAAGTCCATTTTGGGTCCTCAGGTCCTTCCAAGGTGGTGTGAAGACCTTCATCTTGTGGAGAAGATTTTAAAAACAGAGAGAGGAGGATCACAGCTGGTATCTGAGACAGGATTTGGGAACAGGGCTGAAGTTCTGGGTCAGAAACTGGCATCTTAAGACAAGCAGACTGGAGTTGTGAGGTGCCCATTTTGCCTTTGTTTAATTTAAGGAAGGAGGTATAAAGATCTGATATTGAATTACGTTTTCTCAGTAGGTCAAGGGACAGGTTATTGAGATTGGGACAGGGTCTAGGTAGCAACATGGGTCAAGGATCAGGCAAATGAGTGGATTAAAGGTTAAACATAGGAATTGTGGCCATTCTTATTATTGAACTTACACTTTTAAGATCCTAGGTAAATTTATAACACCCCTGCCTTGTTAGCTATTTCTCAGAGTCCTGCATTGGAAGGGTGCAGTTTCTACCTCCCAGTATCTTTCTTCTGGGATGAGCCTTTTCTTCTACTCATCCAGCCTGCCATTCATCCCTTCCTCCATCCATCCAGTCATCCCTGAGCTAAGCTGTTGTGTTGCAGTTAAAGAATTAAATCAGATAGACTCCCTGTTGTTGGGGAATGTACTTTCAGGGTAAAGCAGGGAAAACAAAAAAAGTAAACACATGTAAACAGTAAGATTGAGGATGATGTGGAGGTAGCCATTAGGTTTTCTGGGGCCCCTGATTTAGCCTGGATGGGAGAGGCGTGTCCCTGAAGGCTTCTTAGAGGATGTGAATTTTGAGGTAATTGGGTGAGGTAAGTCTTTTGTAGCATGGGAAGGAGTTGAAGTGAGGAGTTTGGGGCAGAGGAAGCAGCAGGTGAGATATGGTAGTGTCTGGAACATTTGGGAAACTTAAACTGTTGGCTTGGTTAGAGTGTAAATTGCAAGGGTGGCAGTGCCATGGGGCAAGACACAGGCCATATCCATAAGGGTCTCTTAGTTCAGTAAGGGGTCCAGATTTTAAGGAGTTTGGAGCCCCTGATTGCTGGGGCTGAAAGGAAGGCTGGAGACAGAGTTTGATATCTCATCAGCCCTTCATTATGCCGTGACATCTCTAACACATTGGGTTCTTTTGTGGCCCGTTATTCTTTTTCCCTTAAGAAAGCCTGATGCAAACACAATCACTTGGTTAAAATAAGATTTAGAACACTTTTATCACAGAAGAGTTGGTACTATCATAAAAGTCTCTGTCCCACAGGCAGCATTTTCTATTAACAGTGGAAGATTTAACAGATGTCTATTATCTGAGAATGGGATTTGTTCTGATAATGGCCAGACAATGAGTTCCAGACACAGTTTGTAATCCAGAGCCTCCTTTCTTCTTGTGCAGAACACATAAATCAAGGTTGACTTTTATGTGACACCTGGACACACCATAACTTGTTGAGGGAGGTATTTTTCTGAAAGTCTTGTATTTTTAATCTAGAATCCAGCTGAGCCACAATCTGCCACCCCCACTGCATGCCACATTTATGGCCATGGAGTCTACACTGACATTTAAGGTCATTTGAGCTGACCTTCATGGAATTATAACTGCAGAGGAACAAGGAAAGCCAGCCCTCCATGGCAGCTGTCAGTACCACTTCCGTCGCCTCCTATCACCCTTCCACCCCAATGTTTCTGAGATTCCTGGAGTCCTTCAAAGCAGGCTGACTTCCCCCACAATGGATGTGGTGGTGTCATGCATCTTCCTTGGGTCTCTCCCTGGACCCTGTGAGAGAGGCCCTCACAAATTGCAGTGGGCTCCAAGACAAAATCTGCAAGTGGGATTTCATGATACTTATCCCATTCTCCTATTTTCTCATTGTTTTGGTCTGTGTTCCAGCTTCCTGAAGACCTGTCAGTTCAGAGGCTACTCATGTAGCCAGAGCTGAATTAAACAAAAGCTGGCTGAGCCCTGGTCTCAGTTTACCCTTCTTACCTCACGTTTCACATGCTCAGATATCTTGGGATTTTGACTTGGGGCTTGTTTTCCTGTGTGTGGCCTTGTGCACCCTGTAGAAATCAAGCTTAGTTCTTCTGTCCTTTTGAGATTAACCTCTGGCTTCCCTTCTTGGCCAAGGTTCAGATTCACCCTCGGATTATGTGGCTTCTGAGTACCCTGAAGGAACACCTGAGACAGCTCCCCTCTGTGCAGCCTTGCAGTCTGTGCCCCAACCCTGGCTCCCCCAGCAGGGCACTGGGCCCAGGGCAGCCTTTCTGCTCTACACAATGGAGAAAGGAGCCTATTAGTTCCGCAGGCTCTCAACACTCACGGTACTGAGGAAGTAAAGCCCTACATTTTTGAGGGTGCTCCATTTTAGGGGTCTTCTTTCAGCTTCTTGATATAGATTAATCAGCTCTATCCAGGATCAATGAGAAAAACAAAGGCATCATCAGTGAATGAATGAATGCAGGTCAAGTGCTTACTGGTGTCTACCATATGTCAGGTGATAATGGGTAGAAGCAAGATAAAGTCATGACACCTTTGCTCTGGGAGCTTAAGTCCCATTGGACACACAACACTACCACACAGAAAGTAATTAAGGAATGGTGAATTCCCATAGGGGAAGTGGGCAACACTAGCCAGGGAAGACTTCCTGCAGGAGGTGGGGCTTGTAATCCTTGAAGGATAAAGTGAACTTGGTCTAGGGTGAAGTTTCTGAAGCAGGAAATCAAGACTCAGAAGCAGGCTGGACACAATATGAACAAGAAAGAGAACAGGAAGTGGGAGTGAGGGGAGAGAGTACTGGTCTGCAGGATGAAACGCAGCTTGGCGGTAGGAAACAGGAGGCCCTCAGGTGCCAGGTTGGAAAGTGGGAACCTGATCCTAATGGTGGGGTGCATTGGATGTACGCAGGCTGGTAGTGGCTGGAAGAATTCCAAGGAGCTCTGGGCTTCTCCTACAGAGTGGGTGGAGTGGCCACACATGACTTTGTCACTAGCTTTGTCACTTGGACAAATTTTTGGCCTCCCAGAGCCAGTCACCATTTCTTGATTTTAAACTGGAGTAATGACCTTGACCTCCTGAAGCTGTTGTAAGGATTGTTGTGAACAAACATGGGGCACAGTGCCCAATAATCGGAGCCTGATAAACACGAGGGCCCCGATGGCATGAGACAGACCACACACACCGAGTGGTGGGTGGGGAAAAGACTGGACTTGGGGTGCATGGTGCCAGGTTGAAGGGTATGACCTTGCTGATGTGACCTGACCAGGCTCTCTTTAGCTTTAGAAAAGCAGCATAGGAATCAGAGACAAAAAGTAGCTATCTCCCTGAAAACTCATTCCCAACTAAACTCACCAGATTTCAAGGAGCTATACCAGTGAGTAGCTGCTTTCTTGGGGAAAGGATTTCCTAGAAAACACAGTAGCCTGCCAGGGAGGCATGTGACAGTCAGAGAAACTCAGAGCATTTCATTACCAAAATCTATTTACCATTTGAAGACATTTTTAAAATATTTATGGTGACTCGCTGCACTTCTCTATGGAATCATTTTTTGAAATCACTCAGGAAATGAAAACATTTCCTCCCTTTTTGATGTTGAAATGTAACAAGCGTGGGCCATCCATGACTCCACTCTGGGCCTTCTGTGATTCCTCAGAGCCAAGCACAAAGCCTCAGAAATAAACACAAAAGAACAACATCCCATTAGGGATTCTGTCGACGATGCACTTTAAAAGTTATATCATGTTTTAAAGCTCTGTTATGAATGAGAACAACACCTTTATTGCCTCACCGCACAATAATGTGATTTCCGTTTGCTTTGTCTAATCTCTTCCATCCATCATGCTATTCCAGTTCCCCAGTCAATGCCCAGCACATAGTAGGTGTTCAGTAAATGTCTTTTGCATAAACAAGGATTCTCTAATTCAAGCCTGACTGTGCCTCAGAATCATCCAGGGGACTTTGCAGAAAGCAGGTCCCGGGATTCCCTGCCAGCCCCTTAGATCCCAGCACCCTCCAAGTCTGTCTGTGGAGGCTGCTGTGTGTTGGTGGTGGGTGGAGGATGGATTCAGAATCTGGATCCTTGATGAGACTTTGAGGATTCTGAGAATGCAGAGTGCACCTCTCAAACCTCCTGGCCCTGTCTGGAAATGTTTAGGACTGGGATGCTGTCTCAGTGTTCAATTCACTGAGGAATCCTCCCAGCATTGTTGCTTGGGAATATACTTTTGGACAAGCTAGGTCATACTGTCAGTAAAAAAAAAAAAAAGCGAGCCTCTTAATAAGAGTGTAAGGATGACACAGGTGCCCCCATTTGGCTCTGAGCCATGGGCACAGAGTTCTGAACAGTTCAGGGTAGAAGCTGGTGTTCACTTGGCATGTACTCAGTGTTTACAAACATTCGTTTTCTCCCAGCAGGAGCCTGAGAAGGAGGTGGTTATTATTTTTGTCGTGGGAAATCAAGCCTTAGAGAGGTTGAGGAACTTGCCTCGGGGTTCAGAGCTGGGAGGCAGAGTGGGCGCCCCACGGAGGAGGTCCACCTCCCAGGGCTCGGCTTGCGGGCACTGCAGCTGCCTCTCTAGGCTGGTGGGCGAGATCTGGGAAACTGTCAGATGAAGTCACTTTGCAGAGAGCAGTGGGCTGGACGTCAGATGACCTCTGTCTGGTCCCTGCTCTCCGACTGGATTCCTGTGGCCCCAAACAAGTTCATTACAACGTGAGGAGTTGCACTAATGATGAAAGCCCACCCAGTGCTCACCACCTCCAGTACACCTCAATGAGGAAGGGACTGAGCAATCCTCCTCTCCACCCCTACCCTCCACAGTGTGTTTCTAGCTCTTTCCAGGGAGGGCTGTCTGGCCCCTCCTAGCTCAGGGGTCCTCCTCTCTGAGCATGCTGGCTAGGTGGCCAAGGACCAGGACAAGGTATGGGTGGGCATAGCTCAGCTCTTCTGGAGGCCACCAAATCCACCCTTCCCTGCAGCGTGTGTTTGCCTCTGGGATCCTGGGAGGATCTAAGCCCTTCATTACCTAAGGCGTTCAAATGGGAGCTACAAAGAGGGACAGAGGGAGAAGTGGGGGTTTAGGTCCATTTGGCCACCTGACTTTGTCCACCACAGCCCAGCCCAGGCTTCCTCAGGTGAGGACGGGGTGTTGCCTGCTGTGGTCATTCCCTGAGCCATTATTTCACAGGTATTATTAATTAGACTAAGTAAAAATTTTAAAAATTTTAAAGACCAGTAAATGGTAACTGAAGTAATAAATAATGGCACCAAGTCTTCCAGCCAGGACGTAGCCCAGCTATATTCTGTACCCACCGTGGGCTGCAGGTGTCTTTCATCTTCCTATCCCCCCACCCCAGTATAGCGTCCTCTTCCTTTAACCTCTCTCCCCACTTGTCCCCCAGCTCCCTGTCCTCCCCCTTCCCACTCATCCTTAAATAATGCAGTTCAGGTTCCCACTGAGCCCCTCTGGGTCCTGTGCATTTCATATCCCTTGAAGCTGGATCTTGCTGTCCCCCAGGCCATTGGCAGAGGTTGGGAGAGGACAGGGCAGGCTCTGCCTCAGCATCCGCAGCTCTTCACTGGGGTGGGGGGCTTAGATTTCATCATTTGAAGATGGGGTGGGAGGAAACCATGGTGATCTATTCTAACTCTCTCCTAAAGAAGTATTTTCCAATAAGCAGTATGCAAAATGATTTTGAATGGCACAAGGTGAACATGGCTTATATATAGTAATGTGTTTATTTAACTGTATATTAAAATATATGCAATTAGCATGTCAAACCTATTATTTCTAAGATACAAGTAACAATATCTCAATATAAAGATAAGTCAATAAACTTAGTTTATTCAAAATTAAGTAAATAATAACAAAAAGTAAATAAAAGTACAAGCAGAGTTCCTACATGGCAAGAACCTGCAAAGGTAATATGGGAATGACTGAAATGTTGGAGCACCACCCTGGGGGGTCTAAAATGGGAGATGTCATGCCTGAGAGGGTGCAGTTCCTTCTGAAAGCAGCCCATCTATTCTGCATGAGAAATTCACATTCTTCTTATTAACAAATTTGGCTCAATTTTCCATCGTTAATATTCTTCTGATTTTAAGAGAGATACCAACCTCCAACCCCAATGCCAAAGTAAAGCAGAAGCACAGGCTTCATGCATTTGGCATTCAGGCTTTTCTTGCTAAAACATCTTCTTCCTAAGTCAGTGAGGTGGGGAGTGGAGTAACTGTTTTTGTCTAAGGTCACAAACTCCGGAAAAGGCAAAGCCAAACATCAAACCTGCATCTGACTTCAGAGACGATGCCCTTTCTCTTATTTTGCTAGAGGAGCTGTAAATTCTCTTCAAATTCTATGAAATCTATGACTTGCATTAAGGGTATTTTAATTTCTCTCCATGCCCTTTGAAAAATAAAATTGACCTTATATTTTCCTGGGGCTGGCTGATTTCTTTAACTTTTGCAGGAATTTTAATTAGCACCAATTCCATGTATTCAAGGAAATGAATTTTTATTTCAAATGATGCAAGAGGCTCTGTAGGGAAAAAAGGAACAAACATATTAGCAAATGAAATGTTCAGGGCTCAAAACTCTTTCTAATTTAAATGCGACGTCTTAAGTGCCTAAATTAAGCAGCTAGACTGCTATGCAATATTAATACTATATCCTTTAATCTGTAGCAGCAATGGCAGACAAACATTGGAAAAAAGCAGACAAAAGCCCTCCCCAGTGTCTGTACCCCCATGTTATACTGTCAGGAGACTCCTTTGAATATGGAAACTGACAATTTTCTGAAGTCTCTTGAACACACTGTCTTCTCCCTTGCAGCAGGTTTCACTTGTAGCAAACTAACTTCCCAAGAATGTTGTAATAGGTCAACAATCCTACTACAGCTAGGGCTTGTCATCATTGCCAGAATGACTTTTGAGGTCTTGAAGTGACTTAAATTAAGATTAAGACTGGATTTTGAACCTTAGTCAGATTTATTGATTGCATGATGCCTTCCCATTATGAAGGGTGGGTTATCCTTAACCCTTTGAGCGTCTTTCACAAAGATTTTATGAGCAAAATTTCTCCATTCCTTTCTGATTTCTCCATTCCGTTCTGTCTCCCAACACCACACCATAAATGCTCATATATCAAGGATGTCTGGGGGCTAGGACATGGTGGAGAGAATATTAATGGAATGGGAGTACAAATTAACTTGTAACATTGACTTTTATTCTGAAAGTTACCTATGAATTACTATCACGTGGAGAGGACAGTTTCTGAGACAGTCCTGTCAAATGGACATGTCCCTCCTTTACTTTGACACTCTACCCTGCCTGACCGTATTCCTTGATTGCTTCAAGCCAAACATCCAAAATCAAAAATTACTTAGCTCTCTTATATCTCTAGTTAACAAGGGCATTGTAAATAGATGTTTAACACAGCAAAGCCCGGTACTGTTACTGGAGAACTGGAGGAACTGGTTGGCTATTTACAATTATTCCACTCCTGATAATGTCAGCCAACACAGAGCAAGTAACATGCATTTTCTACCTTGCATAATAATTAGCACCAGGCCTTGGCATGACTGTTAATATTATTCCACTTCAGCTACAAACACCCACAATTCTCATGAAGTGTGTGGGGACTGTGCCTGTGTCCTGATTAGGAATACTGGTCACACTACAATAAAATGTCTGCACAAAATGGGAGAGGAAGAGTGAATGTCTGGAAGTGAACACCTGGGGGACTGGGACCATGTCAGTGACCAGTGACAAACATCTGTGTCTCTTTAGTGCTCTGTGTTTTCCAAGGACAGTGACAGCCGCTCCAAACCCTGTAAATTAGCTTTAGGACTTGAAAGTGGTTGAGTCGCAAGCTGGCACCCACACTGTTGGTGAGTGGGCTGCTGTTTATTCGCCTGCGATGGGCTCTTGCTTCCAACGGTTGTGCTGTGTGTCAAGCTGCTCTCCTGGGAGATAAAGCACACTGGGGAGAAGAGGAAATTTAAGGACACTGGATGATGATTTAGTCAGCTTCTTGGAAAGACAAAAGTGCCTTTCTCAGAGAAAAGATTCTAAGGGAAAGTAATTTGATTTTACCAAATGACTGCAAAGCCCAGTTTGAGAGTTCTCTGCTTCATCATCCTCGTGCCTGCGTGCTCCTGAAATTTCATTTTCCCTCTAGTGTCCAGTGGTTTTATGCTGTCCCCAGCTCCTCAAATAGCTCAGGACATAACTGATACTATTTCTAAATCCTTCCCCTTTCCCTCTAAAGCCAAAGCTATCTAATGAAAATCATGTTCAGCATGGAAGTTTCCCAGCTTTTGCAGAGGAAAGTTTCTGATAATCCAATTGACATTAACAGCTTATAATATATTACATCTCCCAAGAGCATTTGTGATGTGCCTGAAGATAAATGTCATTGCTGGAAGGGATGATGCTCTAATGGTGGATTTTGTGGCACTGATGGTAAGGTGCTAGGAGAGAGAGAGAGAGTCTTGGGCCAGGGTACTTTCCTGCTATTCCCTTCTTTTGTTGAATGGCTATCCCCTGTTCCCATGACTTCTCCTTGAGATAGTTATGGGGAAGTCTTCTGGGTCATGAACCGGGACCATGTCAGCTAGGAACATTAGCTGGCCCTGTGCTTCAGTGCAGATGGAGGTCCAGCAAAGCCTCCCAAATACCCAAAGCTAGATGTGGCCCATGCTGGAAGACTGGCATTCGCCCCAGGCTCTTGATTCAGAGTCAGTCATATTTTATGTCACAAGGGGTCTGTGGTCTCTCAGTCTGGACTAGAAGGCTGTGCTGTGGGGAAGACAAGGGAAGAAAGGGGAGGTCTCATCTTCTTGGACCTGAAATTCTGTTTGGAGAGACATGAAGTGAAAGAGGCATGGAGGTGGAGTTAGGTAGCACCATAGTCTGGTTGGAGGAGGCTGGGGTTCTAGTCCTTGCTGTGCCATTCACCCTGAGTGGGCCAGCTCCTGGTTAAACCTGGGGCAGTCCCCCTCCTTCTTCTGAGCCTTGGCTTCTGCATCTATAAGAGGGAAGGTTGGACCAGCTGAGCTCTGACTCCTCCCAGCCCCAATATTGGGTATAATATTATAGAATTATTGCTTTAAATGAGTGGACACTTGCTAGTACCTATAATGTGCCAGGGACTTTACATATATTTCTCTAATATAATAACTATATTATTGCCTTCACTTTATACATGAAGATGCTGAGCCTCAGAGGGTTGGGTGACTAATCCAAGATCACAAAGTGGGAGTGCTGGGGCTGGGACCAGGGCATGCCTGTCTCTAATCCCAGTGGTCCTTTCCTTTCTCTACTCTTCAATCATTCTTTCATTCATTTATAAATATTAAGGGGGTACAAATGTTTTGGTTACATGGATCACTTTTGTAATGCTTAAGTTATGATTATAAGTGTGCCCATCACCCAGATAGTGTCCATTATACCCATTAGGTAGGTTTTTACTCCTCCCTTCTTACCCCCTACCCCCTACCCCCTCCCCTTGCTTGTTTTCCACTGAGTTTTACTTCCCTCTGTGCACATGTGTGCTCATTGGTTAGTTCCTATTTAATAGCAAGTCATGTGATGTTTATTTTTCCATTCTTTAGATACTTCATTTAGGATACTGGTCTTCAGTTCCATCCAAATTTTTGCAAAAGGCATTAATTCATATCCTACCTTTAAACTGGAGAGATAGCAGCCATTTGATTTGGATTTTCTGCTTCTTTGTTGAAGCACTACCAGCCTTACTTAAGGGCTACTCTTCCTCTTGGGAATCACCTGTATCATAACTGTACCCGTAGCAGTTGATAATCTTCAGCCCTTCCCATGTGCCCTTGAACAGCTTACCATCAAGTTGAGGAGATAAGACACACTAATCCAAAACATTGAGGTAAAACCACACAAATTATTCAAATCGAGACACAATTGTGTGTAAACCATGTTGGTCCCACTTCATACACTTTCAAATTCTAGAAAAGAAATCGATGGGGTAGGACAGAGAGCCCACATGTACCCCCTCCTCAACTATCCTCAACTGCAGTGCAATTACTGGGCTGGGAGGTGCTGGTATTACAATCTACAGATGGGATCCACTGAATAATTTGTGTAGTTGTACATTTTTATTGTCACAGGTGTTTGGGGTTTTCAGGAAGTGATTTAAGATCAGGAGATAAAGAGCATAATTATCTCCCCAAAATGCAAATGGGCAGCTTTGATTACATTGGATGTGAATCCTCGTATTTTTGTTCTCCATCTAAAATACAAATGAAACTTTATTTCCTGCTATTCCTCTCAGAGAAATGAATTTCCTAAATGCTTACACAATGCCGTGATATAGGACGTTGGACAGAATGTTCCTGAAAACAGCATTGGAGAGATAATATAAGCTCAGTAAATTTGTCTATTCAGCATAATGGCCAGTAATGGTGAGAGTGTAGAGTGAAGAAGCAGAGACCAAGCAGCAACTTTATTTTGTGTGAGAGTTAGAGCTAACTGGAGGTTTCAAGAACACTGCAAAGCAAACCACTTTAAGTATCGCAGCTCAGGTGGTTATATATTTCTACAAACTTGTGGGTACCTACTTCTACAAACTCCTGTCATTTGTACAACTACACTGGGTCTTCCACAATCCAAGTTGTTATTTTCTACCAACTTCTGCAAAGATGGTACAATCTGGAAAGTTAGAATAAGCCTTTTCCACACCATTAAATTTTAACATTTCACATTTCCAAGTATTTGGCTACTAACACAGCATTACTTTTAATGAGAAATCTCAAAGCTGATTTCTCGCCAGCTGTCACTGGTGAATTGTTTGACGTTAAATCCTTCAGAAAGACTGAGGGAGAGGGAGAAAGAGCTATAAAGTGACATTAATGGCTTAATCAAAATATGTTTGTTTGGAAATGTATAGACATTGCATATTTGCTATTTTGAAGGCAGTAAATTTTTTTGCTGGAGACTTTTATTCATTTCCCTGGCTTTAGAGGCAATTAGTAAATAGTCAAAAACATGTAATCCTCCCTGAATGTAGTTCACTGTTTTATTGCAGACACGAAGTCCCTTGTCTGCCTCCCATCTGGTTTCCAAATATCTTATTCCACAAGTTCTGAATTATTGAGCTAATGAAAGCATTAGAAGTTTGAGTGCCCTCCCAGGAGCATGGGTGTGAGAGAAAATTTACTGGCACCTTCTAGGTGAGATCATCAATCCAGGCCTAAACCACAGGTTCAAGCCATACTTAACAGGGAGCTTCTGCAGGGACACATAGGTGATGGGACTCACCGGTCAGGGCAGAGAGCCTAGTGATGGGTGTGCCCAACGCCACAGTCCAGAGGACACGAGAGTCTGCTGGTCCACATGTGGCCCTGACAATCTTATCCAATGACCACTTTCTCCCCTGGGGCAGATTTTAATAAGAGTGAAAGAGTGGTTGTCAGCGTCTAAGGAGCTCTCCTGGAAGTCCCACTATGTTAGTTTCCTAGCCCTGCCGTAACAAATGACCCTGAGCTGCATGGCTTGAAACAACAGAGATTTACTCTCTCAGAGCTCTGGAGAGTGGGAGTCTGAAATCAAGGGGCTGCCCCCCACCCTGAAGGCTCTACAGGACAGTCTTTCCTTGCCTCTTTTATCTCCCAGTGGCCCTACGCATTCTCAGCTGCCTTGTCCAGTCTCTGCCTCCATCTCCACGTGGCCGTCTCCTCTTCTCCACGTGTCTCTCCTTGGTCTCTCACTGACACTCATGAGGATGCTTGTCGTTGAATTAAGGGCCCACCTGGGTATTCCAGGATGATCTCATCCCTAGATCCTCACCTTAAGTACATCTTCAAAGACGCTCCTCCCGAATAAGGACACCTTCACAGGGCCCTGGATGTGGGCATGTCTTTTGTGGTGGGGGGGAGGCGCTGTTCAACTCACTACAACCACCAAACTGCTGCTTTCATCTCATTGACAAGAACTGGGTCTCAAAGCCACCCCTCCCTGCAAGGGAGCGTGAGAAGACACAGTTTTAGTTGGATGCATGTCTGCTGCAGAACACCTCTCTGTGTAATGCTGCAGGTTCAATTAGAGCTGGCACAGCAGACAAAATCTATTTTCCAATACAGCATAAAATGCCTGTCACAGTTTAAGGGTTAAGCTGAACGCACAAGGAACACAGGTGGATTTAGGAGACTGGTCAGCCTCTGTTGGCCAGGCTCTGGGTCACCCTGTAGAGATACTGCTGAGGCAGTAGCACATTGCCCTCTAGGCTAATTTCTCTGGCAGTGGATAATCAGATCTTGCAGAGGCCTGTCTGAAGGCTGGCAATGCTGGACATTGGCCGTCCTCTTTTTCCTCCCTCCTCTTGGGAGGTCACACAGATGTTTCTGCTCCTATCTCCAATTGAAACTGTTGCTTGCATATACACGCCGGATCACTCTTTTTAAAATCTCACATCACTATCCTTTGTAAATTGCATTTCTGTCTCTTTTTTTACCCATACAATTTTTGTAAATTCTTTTTTTGAAAGTGCTAGCTCTCTATTTATCCTGATGACTCCTCTCATCCTTTGCTGTGAACTTATTGCCTTCTTGACTTCACATGGGACCTTTTTCTGTTATCTCCCTCGTCCCCCCTGCCCCAACCACGTGATGTAGTGTTGGCTCCCCTCCCAAGCCCTTGGCTGTGGGCTACACTAAGGTATTACAGTTCCTTTCTGTGTCCCTGTGGCAATGCCACCTCATCCTCCACTTATTAACATCAGGCAGTGATCAAGGTGGGTGCCTTTTTCTTAAGCAAAAGAAAATGATTTAAAATGTTGCTTTCAATATTCACTTTTAAACTCTAAAGATGGAAGGGAAGGACTGGAAAATATGCAATTCTCTCAAGTTCTTTTCAAAACATGACCTTGTGATAGAAAAATATAAATTAGCAGTCCCTGGAAGGCCTTACATTCCTTTTCCTTCTTAAATGTGCTCTGATTACCGAGCCTCCCACACAGCCCGCCAGGATCCAGGCTGAGTGTGGGGCACACACAGCTCTGTCTGTAGGTGGAAGATAATTTCGCACACATGCACAGCAGAGGGGGGCTGTGAGGCTCACATCCTGACACGATGGGAGAGGTGTCATCAGCCAGGAGGTTGCCGCAGAGAATTGTGAGATTCCTCAAAGCCTGAAGCGATGGCTCACAATGGCTCTGGTGCCCACGTGTGATTGCAATCCCCCTTCTACTCTCGTCTTGTCTCTCGATACCCCTGGAGAAGGGGCCACGGCAGTCTTTTTTGTAGCTTTTGTGTTGCCCCTTGTGATTGGGATGTATTCCTGCAGGCCCTAGTGCCAGGCCAAGGGAAATGCAAGGTTGTAGGAACCTGTTAGGAAAAGAGCGCCTGGTGCACTGGGGTCGAGCTGGGTTTTACTCACGATCTTGGGGACTGTTGGATGTATGTCCTTTAACCTCTCTCAGTTTTTTATTTGTAAAATGGGGTTGATAATATCTATTCTATTATTAGGATTCTTATAAGAATCAAGTGAAGCAGTGTTCCTGGTAGATAGTAGGCACTCAGTAAGCGTGAGATTCTGGGCCCTCCCCCTGCCCTACCCTAGTCCATCAGGACTCCATTGCTTCATGCTGGCCACAGACTTACCTCCGTTTGCTATTTTTATCAGTCAGTCACCAAATAGTAATAGCAGTATTAATGTTGGTCATCACTGCATTTGCTAAGCTACCCCAATGTGCCAGTGTACATGTGTCTAAGAGCTTTATATGCATCTTGTAGGAATTCAGGAAAAGCCAAACCACCACCAGACATCAGGCTGGACAGACCCTGAAGTTGCTCCAGTGTTGGGCAACCCTTATATGCCTCTTTTCTCATGGTTTCTCAAATTTTCTTCACGCATCTGTATCTTTCTCTTTTTTCCTCTAACTGGCTTTCCTGTGTGATACTCATATTGGCTTAGGCCCTGTGTGTTAGTCAGAATAAACCAACTTAAACTGTATAACAAACAACTATCCAAATCTCAGTGGAATGATAAAATGAGGGTTTATTTGTCACTCTTGCAAAGCTTGGTGTGGGTTGTTGGTTTTCCAGGACAGCTCTCTCCCAAGGCATGGTTCAATATTCAGGCTCTTTCCATCTTATAACTATGTCATCTGGAACAAAGAAAGGGGTAGAATGATGGAGAAGGCACAACCGTGTTTAACGGCATTGGCCCAGAAGTAAAACAACTCAGTTCTGCTCATGGTCCACTGGGCAGAACTAGTCATGTGGCTCCAACTCAATTGCAAGGGAGGCTGGGCAAGTAAGAGAGCACAGGGATGCTCGCAGAACATGAGCTCCCTCTGCCACACTCTGGGTCTACAAATCTTAACTCTCCAGTGTCCATGGCTCACTGGTAACTTCCCTGAGAATTTCTTTGTTCAAATACTTGATGAAAGAGGCCATTTATCCAAGTCTTCATTTTAAGTCAGACCACACAGGTCCTACAGAGGTTGCTGGCTAGTCAGTGGGCTTTCTATAAACTGCTCTCCACTCACTTGGGACAATCATTTGTGATTAGGAGGGACACTGTCACATGGTGTACTGCCTCCTTGCAGGGGCTATGTTAGGAATGTGTTCTCTGTGAAGGAGTTGCGGATGGAGCTGACATTCTCAGAGAGAAGTCATACCAAGGGGCTTAGTCTGATCTCCCAGGTACCATCTAGAACCAATATTCCGATTTGGAGGCAAGAAGCCTGTTGTGCTCGGGCATCATTCCAGCCAACCAAAGGCTCACAGACATTGCCTTAGGTCTTGGTATTGACTGAACAGGCTACTTTAGGTGCTTGGAAAGTAAGGCAGAGGGCAGATAAAGAGACATATTGCAGAGAATCTTGTTTCTGATTTCAAATAGAAGCTTTAAAGCTCGTATTGTGGGTTGCCTGGCAAGATTTTCCATAGAAGAATGTAATTTCCTTATATAGACAACAAAAACTCAACTGAAAGCCATTGTCTTCTTGTGACTCAGAACTCTCCTTTGTTGTTTCATGTTCTTAATGATATTGATATTAAAAGCTGGGAAACAAAAATCTCAGATCCACCTAGGTGGTGATGGAAGTGCCTTGGAAAGAGAACTCTAATTGTGGTATTCAGACTGGCATATGAAAAGTACAATGGTGCCAGAATGACCAGTAGTTGAAAAAGCATGGAAGTGAGACAGGTTGGGGGTCCAATATCTCAGGTCCAAATATTTCTAGGAAATAAAATATTTATCCAACTCTTCTGACCCTAAGTTTTCTCACCTGTTAAATAGGGATATTAAAATCTATTTTTGTTGTGAGAATTTGAAATAAAGCATGAAAATCACATAGCTCCTTGTCTGAAAGAGAAGAGCTGGTCCATTAAAGGTAGCAGCTAGCATTGTTATTTAATAGTTCTGTTAAGGCAGACCTCTCCTGGACCTGCCTGTGCTCACAGTGCCTGTGCATTGGGTGTAGCTTGGGCTGTGGGGTTGCAGCAGCTGGGTGGAACACCTGGAGATATCTTCTTTTGAGGAGGTGCCGGTCTGTACCTGCAGCCAAGCCAGGGGTTGCTAACTTCCTCATTGCCTTCACATCGCCTTCTGCACCCTCTGCCGAGGAACTGAACGAGCAATGAGCAGTTGACCTACTGTGGGTGGAGAAGACACAGCTGCACTGTCCGTGGTGTGCTCTCCAAGGGGACAGGAAGCATTTGTCCTCAATTTTCTCTCAACCTCCCACGCCTGCCATAGTGCCTCCAATTCCATCATCACAGGCTCCTTGTGGCTTCATTTAGAGATTATACATTTATCTCTCCATCGGCAGCGTGGATAAGTGAGTTATGTGCATTCATGTATTTTTCAGGGTCCTTTTGAAGAAAGTGTTTTAGCTGTGATCTCAGAATCCTGGTCAGAATATATCAAATTAAGTCTAAACCAGGTAGGGTGCTCAGCCAGGTCTAGATTGTCAAAGATAAAATACAAAGTAGTTTCTCAGGAGTGATACATTATTTCCCCTTGTTTATTATAGTCCTGCTGAAGTCCTGGAGAATCACGTCCAATACAACAGGCATTTGTAGAGCACCTACTGTGTGCCCGGTCCCGGTTGGGCTCTCAAAGAGTTTCTGGACTAGTTGGAGAGAGAAGATAAATACATGAAACAAGGATTCACAATACAAAGATTGTGTAACAATAAAAAATAATGCCTGCCAGCAATTGAAAAACTGTGGTATTCTGATCTCCAGAGAACTGGGGCATGATTGATAGAGAAGGCAGAGGGAACTGTGAAAGCTGATTAAAACTTTATCTTCACCTTGTTCTTATCAGGGAACAAGGAGATACTTGTTCACATTAAAGACTGGTAAATTTAGCCAGAATGCAGGAATTGTACAGCTTTAATCAGAATATCACCAACTCGTACAATTCACCATCACACAGTGAGTAAGGGTATCTTTCCCCTCTGCTGATTCCAATGGTGATAAGGGTCGAGTTGCACCCTTCAAAGGATGACCTAGATTCTTCCGACGACAGTCCCTCCCACCTGCCCTCTCCTTCACAGAGCAGCAGGCGAGGGGCAGTGGAGAGAGAGATAAACTCTCTGAAGTATACCACCCACACTTGGGAGAGCATTGTTCTCCAAGCAAGAACTGCCAGCAGCAGAAGTTTCTTTTCTGTTCCTAGCACAAATGTCAGAAAGGACCTAAAATTCTTTCTTCAGTGCCAACTAAGCAATGCCCAGCCGAGAGGAGCTTTACTTTTCTTGCTTCCAGCCCCCAACCCCCTTGACTAACACTGTGGTGGAGTCCTTCGGGCTGACTTTACTGCTGTGGCTACTGTGCAAAATATAATCATTAGCTAGCTCATGCCAAACATCCACTGATTTACCCCGGAAAGAGTTGCTGCTCATAATTAAGGAAAAGGCCAAAGACAGGTATGATAAAAAGAGAAACTGTTGCTGAGAAATAGAAGATAAAAGGCAAAACCTGAATTTCTGGTGGTAACATAGAAGGAATCTTATTCCAAGACAAGGACTCAAGGTGGCTTAGGAAAAAAAGTGTTCTATTCAAGTCCTGTGATATTTCCAGGTTTAGGTTAAGCAGTGACTAACAGCAGTTAAGAATTAGTGAGATAAGTGCCAAGTTTATCCAGAGGTTTATTTCTTTAAATTCATCCTCGTAAGATGTGTCATCTTTAAGTTGTCTCTTCTGTCTGACTTTGGCAGTGTTAGTGAAGCTACTGACAAGGTGCATTCATGTGCCTGCTAATAACTATGCTCAGGACAGACCCTGGATGAACATCAACGCCTTCACCAAGGCTCATGCCCCGAGTGCAGACATTGTTGCTAGAATGAAGACATCATATCCTAAACTCTCACCCCAAATATTTATAGGGCAGCACATGGCACACATTTTGGTAGTTATTGGGCAGTAGCGTCTGTTCCCCTCTCCTGGGCTGCAGCCCCCGCTGAAGGCTGGCATATGTGCAGCTTCTCCCCTCTCCAGAGCACAGCGAAAGGTTCAACTGCCTGCTCCTAGAGCCTAAACCTCTAAAGTCATTTATTGGGTAAACATTGATTGAGCTTCTAATCTCTGCCAGGCTCCTTCCTTGATGCAGGCGTATTATTGGGGCAGGTAAGGCAGAGTGGGATGCTGTCTCATCAGACCCCCGGGGAGCCTGTAAGATGCAGCAGGCCTCCCAGACTCTTGACATCGCACCTCCTGTGTACAGGGAAAGCACCTCAGCCCCAGGGACCTGCTTTCCTTTTGTTCCTAGGAAAGTATACTGCCCCTGAGAGAGGGCTGCTGTGGGTTAGTTTGCTGCCATACTGCACATGGGCCCCTTTTAAGCAGAAGTCACACCTAGTGACCTAAGAGGTGGTGGGGCCTGAGTCTAGTCTTCTTCAGTGTAGGAGTCACCCCCTGTTTAATGTGCAGGGGCTGGGGTGATGGCCCTGGTTTTACCTGCAGACCATGGTAACCTCCTGAGACAAGATGTGTGGAGGCCCCTTCCTTTTCAAATAGCCATG
>VBSM01000272.1:1484527-1521116 GCA_008086735.1 Cheirogaleus medius
CCTTCCAGATATACAGATTCCCTGAGTAACAGAGGACCAGGGCCCATTCCTACTCTGGAGAGACTGGGTACACAGTGACCTGCATCCTCTTTAACATGTGCTTCCCCTGAGCCTGCCAGAATTCTCCCAGGAAGAGGCGGATTTGATTGAGAAGGGCTTTCTTCCCATTGGCAAAGTGAGCACAGCATTGTGTCTGAGCCCTTAACCTGGACCCTGCAGACCAGACATCCACTGCCTCTGTCTTCTCAGAGTGTGGCCTCCCTGACACTCAGGCAGAGCATGAAGTGGGCTGTCAGTTCTCCCCAGCAGCCCATGCCCCCCTGCCCCGTGGCCCTGGGAGTGAGCACTGCTCACAGCACCACACTGCCTGTTTCTGCCTGAAATCCTAGGCAATGGCCCTTTCCAGAAGGCAGGATGGCCTGCAAGGAAATGGGAAGGTCAGTTAGGCCTCCCCAAAAACCACCACACCAGGCTGGACATTGTGTAAGAACCTTGTTATTTAAGCATAAATTATATGGAAGAAAGTCTGTCTATAAAATGAATCTCCATAAAAGCAGGGTAACAATATTTCATGGTAATTTTTAGAATGCTCTCATGAAAATATAATTAAAATTAGGAAAGCATGTTAATTTCATCTTATATTTATCAAAAATTATAATTGCATCTATGTGCTATTTAGGCTAAGTCAAGCTTTGAGTATGTTTTTCCAATACTTGTGTTAAGCAGCATGCAGATATTTGAGTAAGAACTCACTTTATAAGTGATCATTCCATTAAGGACATGACAACTTGTCTTTTATACAGTCTCCCTACTGTCTGGCTTCAATGATAAAAATTTTCTTTAAGAAGACTAACAATCTATAAGGATTCTTTTGCTGAATGCTGGTGCAGCCGACAACAGACATACAAGAACAGACTAGTGTCTCGCTACATCAGAATTTCTGCAGAGCCCACAGGGAACTTCCACGATGATATGGTCCTTTGCGATGGCATGTGCTTGGGGAGCACCCCCCTCCTGCTCTGGCTCCCCTGCCATTTTCCCCAGGAGTAGCCTGTCCTTTGGGATCTTTGAATCTCTCTCTATTCACTTCTCAGATTTCTCTCCACCCTTTTCCCCTAACACAAGAGGGTGTGCCTTTCCCTGGATACACCCCCTCTCCCTAGCTTTTCCTAAGTTGGCACCATTTCAATAGGAGCAGCTCTTGCTGTCACTGTTGATCTTTGACACCCAAGAACAGCTCCAGGGAGGAGTCTTGCAGGGTGAATTTTCAGGGGAGGGGTTTCCTGCCATTTCACCCCCAATGTGAGTGCAGACTCACTTTGTCCCTTAAGCACAGCACCTGTTGAAACAGACGTCTGCATATTTATCTCTCAAGGAGAACACTAATGCTGTCTGAGCACAACTGTATCTAAACCCTGCTAGCAGGAGAGAACTTTCCTGTTTGTCTTATTGGCCAGTGGCTCCCCCTTCATGTGCAGTCCATAAAGTCTGCAGGCAGAGTTGGGTTTGGTTTCTTACCTCTCTTCCAGGAGGCTGAACTGCAGAGCATAGGAATCACATCACTCTTGAAGGCTGTTTCCTTTGTTATCCCAAGAGAAACAGACTCATCATTCCCCTCGAGATTCACGAAATGATTTTATTCTCCTCAACCTTTTAACTCTCATAAGACTACAGAGACACAGGTGTCCATCTCCCAATTTGATAGCTAAGAAAAGCAGACTCAAAACAGATAATAGGCTTCTCTGAGGCAGCACAACTAGCCAGCAGGTGATATGAGACCTTCGTCTCAGCCAAGCCCACTGTTCTCATCATGCCACTGAGCCAGAGCAGTGAGCAGTTGACAAGGGCGTCCTCAAGGAAGAGTGCCCTGTTGTGTTCCAGGCATGATGTGTCCCTTTCTAGTCTCTAGAAAATATAGAAATGGATTTTTCAGACAGCCTCTCTCTCTGAAATTTTGTCTACTCTTCTATTGATTATGCAAATGCAGATAGAACTACCATAGCAACAAGTCCAGGAGCTGACATGGGCCATTTCAAACATTCAGTCAAAACTTGCATGGGGGAAACTGGAGTGTGTTTGACATAAAATATGCTTTCTCCTTAGAGTATTAAGCCTCAGTACTTAATACTGTATTATGTGCAGCTACTTAGAAACCAGTCTCCATCTTAGCAGCCCAAGCAAGGGGGTGAAAGATCTTTAGGGATTTCTGGTGCCAGTGGAACTTGGGCAGCCTGCCACGGTGGTGATGGGCTGAATCCAGCCCTCTCTGACTCTCTCCATTCCTTTTCCAGCCTTGTCCCTCCCCTGTCAACCTACTGTCATCCCTGAAGCTAGAAGCCTCATCTCTTCCTATAAGGAGCAAGCATCTAAATATGCTATGTCTCCTCATTGGACAGAATCACTTTCGAAGATAAGCCAGAGAAGGAAACCTTCCAGCCAAAGGGGAAGGAAGGGACTAGCATTTATTGCACCCCTGATGGGTGCCAGGCAATGGGAGAGCTCCATTTGTACCTTCTCATAGAGCTGCTGGAGGCAGCCCTGTGAACGGGGTGTCATGACCTCGGCTTGCAGGTGGAAAGTGTGCCTCAGAGGGGTCAAGTATCTTACTCAAGCCAGTCAGCTATGAAGTGGAAGAGCCCACATGTGAACACAAGAGACTGCGCTGGGCAGAACTCTGTTGGGGGAATCCCAGGCACTGTGATTTGTGTGGCTTAGGATACTGGGTGTGTAGGTCTTTCTTGGTTCTCAGAACATTACATATGGAAAATGGCTTCTTTTTCTTCCTTGCCCAAATATAACAGGAGAAGACCCTTTACACCATTGCCCCTTCCCTGGTCTGAGGCTACTGGCTCCAGGATGGCTCTCTGTACCCTCTCAGAAATCCAGATGTGACTGCAGAGCATCACATTCACCTCCTGGCAGGGCCAAGAAGCTTAGCACAGGCTGTTTATGGCGTCTACATAGCCCCCTGGGAGGGATGAGACTCATGCTCAGAGGAAACCCTAGCTGGGCTGTGCCCTCAGGAGCCTCGATGTGTTCAAGCTGGGAGAGGTGCACTTGCCTGAGTAGGTGGATAACTGGCCTATGCTTGGGCAAAAGTAGGTGGAGAGTCTCCCTTTCTGTTGGCTCTGGAGGCCAGCAATGGATACGGTGCAGCCATGGGCTTTCCATAAAAATACTGCTGCTCCTTGGTCTTTTTCAAGGCTATTTTGAGTTTAGGGAAGTGCCCATAGTGGCTGTACACTATTAAAGCACAGGGCCCTGCAGAGATCTTTAGAAGAGCTTAGGATTTCTTAAGGAACTGAGGAAGCTCCCAGGGTTGACGGAGAGGCCCACTGCTTCCAGCAGGAGAATGTCAAGGCGACACAGAGAAAGAACCAAAGGATCAGCCCAGAGCAAAGGTGACCGTGAGCACTTGGGTTTCCTGTGATCTAGTCTGGAGGTCATGCTCCAGGTCCGGCTCTGCAATTAACATCCAGGTGACCTAGGGGAAGTCATCTTCCTCTCTGGGGCTGGTTTTCTCCAGCCATAAGTGAAAATAAATTTGTTAAAGGCTCTCCAGGTTTCCTTTCCTCCCCTCTGTCGTCACACTAACCCTCATCAGCCTTCTCGAGACCATAATTCTAAGAATCGTTTATGACAATTTTACACCAGGTTTTACTAAAATATGTCTTTACTTTAAAGGGCTGGCAATTTCTAGTTGCTATCACCATCCACCTTAAAAATCTTCAAATATTAAAACAATTCCATTTAGATGAGTCAGGGCTCTCTTGGGCTTTTTAATTGGGATGAACTTCTTGATTTCCAAATGGATGTTAAGATCACCAGCACCTTCCTTTCAATGCTGCCCACGCCCTGATCATTAACACAGGAAATTTCAAAGATCAGGGAATGAGCTACTCTGTCAGAGAAACCTCAGAGCATATTTGTACAGTAATATTTGGGCAATAAGCAAAGCGGGAAGTGTAAACATTAAACACCATGGGGCATCATGTTATTGAATTAAGAAATTAATGTCTACACTTCTGTAGTGAAGACAGAACTTTGATTCTAAGATCAGGACTTTTCACTTTGCTGTTCCTTCAAAAGCTCTTATTTGTTCTTTATTATTAAAGAAAAATAAAACAGCTAGCTATGTTCTAAAGTAATTCCCTTGGAGGGTAGATATGTTGCTGCAAACACTGGGATCATTTCTCTCATCATTTCTGTGGTAGACCTCGGAAAGCCCAGTTCCTCCAGGGGCGGTGCCTCACACGCACGCGGGCAGGAAGAGCTTGCCTTTCTAACTCTCGGTCCTGGTTTCTCTCTGTTGCACCTCAACCCCTGGGTGACTCACGGCTGCCCCTGGGGAGGCCTGCCTCTGGCCAGATGGTAAGGCTCTGAGGGAGGGTGTTGGCTTCTCCTCTTTCTCCTCTCATAGCCCCTACATCATGATGGCACTTGTAATTGGCTCCCAGGGAAAAAAAAAGTCAGGCTAGTTTGATTCCAGAGCCATTGTCCGGTTTGCAGATTGTGGAAACATAGCGCAGATTGCGGATGGTCCAGACCGTGCTGTGCTCCTAGAGGGATCCGGGCTCCTCACCCCCGTTTTCCTATTGTTCTCTGGGGAGGAAGCTGCATATTCTAGGCTTACTGTGCATCACTCCATACTTCCCATCTCGTGGGCATTTGTTCTTGAGGTCACCGTTATTCCAAGGAGGGACAGTGATGCTATTAGAGAGACAGTCTGCAGAAGTCTTGTACTAGGGTGACACTTCTCTTTTTATGCTGTTTGCCTGCTACCCCTACAGACATAGCCCCTTTCCTGTCCCCTGTGTCCGTTCTTCTTGCCCTGCCCTTGCCATCTGAAATTGTATGTCATTGTTCATCTCCTCTGGCCAGATCCCTGTTCCATGCTGAAGAGTTCATGGATGTGGGTTCAGAGAGTCCTCATCTTTGTTATCCAAATCAGACAGGTGATCTCTCCAGTGGAAACATGAGCCCCGAGGGCAAGCCACCTAGGGCCATCCCTTAAATAGGGACTACCTTGATTCATTCTTATTTGGGTCCCAGCTCTCTTTCTTCCTGCCCCTACCTCCTGATTCAACAACACATCAGTCTACAAGACCTTGCTTTGTACCTATACCCTATGTGTTCCTGGAGCCTATAAAAGGAGAAGAAAAATGGCCCTTTCCAAGCAGCCAAGGTGTAGTTGAAAAGATAAGGTACCTATGTTTGGAGCAGCTAAAGAGGACCATCATCATCATTTCCTGAGTGCCACTCTGCACCGGCAGCTGCCCTGTTAAGGACTTTATATGCACTGTCCCATTTAACTCTTAGGACTCCTCTGGAAGGTAAGTACATTCTACAGATGATGAAACTGAGGTTTGCAGAGTAAATGTGGCTTACCCAAGACCACACAGCTAGTGGACTACAAAACTGGGCTTCAGACCCAAAGTCTGACCTGGGCCTGTGCTGTATCCTTGTCACCATAGAAAAGCATGTACAAAGTGTGCAGGTTCTGAGTGTCACTGCTATGGCTCAGAAACCCAGTGAAAGAAACAGAAGGAATTCTTCATTTTGTTGAATCTAAAAGTTTCTTCAAAACAGAACCTGCATTTATTTCCTGCTTAAGAAGAAGAAAAACGGCCATCCTGATGAAATTTTCATTTCTGTTCTGTGAGAGGGTGGCAAAGAAAAGAGAAAGCATCCTTTAACTACTTGTCTTCTAAGCGATTTCAGGAACACTATTATTTTTGGAGCTTATTTTGCTTTTGAAATCACAAATGATGTGAGGTTACAGAGAAGCGGAAAAATATTAAAAGCGTTTTTTTTCACTGTACTCCAAATAATTTCTTTTCCCTAAATTTTCAATAACAGCATATACACTTTTAAAGCCTGAAATAATAGGACGCTTTAATTCACAGGAGTTCATTGTCATGGGGGAGTCTCAGTGAGTGGAGTAGATGCAGACAGCCACACACTGTGCATTACACACAAGGCCACAGTTCCTTTCATAAACTCAGTGAATAGGAAAGAGTTATTCATCCCTCTGTCAAATGTGGATGGCTCTGAAGGCTGGGATCACTCTCTCCTTACGGATGCGTACAGTCCGGGGGAAATGCTAGGGTCCAAGCACAGGCGGGATGAACCTGTGCCGAGAACACGTCTGACCTACAACGCAGTGTGGTGGGAGAAAGGGCAGACAGTCTGCCCTTCAGAGCTCTGGGAAAATCCTGCTTATTGACACTAGCAAAAGGTAAATTTGAAAATTTCTCTCTGCTTTGCAAACATGCCTTTAGAGATGAAGCATGAGAAAAACGTACCATAAAAATTCCTTTGCTGACTTTCATTTAACCAAGCTGAAGTTCAAATGCTTATTACAGAAAATGGCTCATAATCTGTGTGTAGTAATTTCCTGGAGAGGCCCTAAGATGCCAGAACCATCCTCCTGATGGCTGCTCCAGTGTTCGGCTACAGCCGGCTCCTGCCAGCTCATGGGAAAAATTGTTAAATATTCTGCATTTTATTTGAGCCAATTGTTAAACTATCGGTGGCTTGAAATTGGCCATGGTTGGAATTTTTTTTTACGTTAATTGTTTGCATATTTATTTATTCAGCATATTACGGGGGTACAAATGTTTAGGTTACATATATTACCTTTGCCCCACCTGAGCATGAATATCAGCAGACACTTCAAATTGAGGTTTCTGCTTTTTTTTTTTTTTTTACCACACCACTCTGCCTAATTGATGTCAAATTCAAAACACCCAGCAGCAACCCATGCTATGCTCCCTGAGGAGACCCATTGAGCCCCACGGGCCAGTGACAGAGTGCCTGTAGACAGGGTGCAGACCCCAACTCACTCTCCCAGTGGCTACAGGACTCTCAGACTTCAGTGCAGTTTCGGGATGGCAGCTGCTTCCAACAATCTCAGCCAGGGGTCCTCCCACAGCACGTGCCTGCATCCCTGTCTCAGGGCTGTGCTCTTCCGGTTACTGTGCCTGGAGTGCCTTCCTTCCATCCTGTTCTCCTGGGCACTAGCCACGCTTGTTTCTGCCCCTTTTCCTCCCATGTGTCGACACCATTCACACTGGTGGGAAATGGAGCCGTGGAGTTTATGGTTTCAGGCAGATAATTTCATTTGTCTCAGGTTGACATTTTTAAAAGGCTTCTGGAAAGCATCTTATTTACCTTCATATTAACCTTCCAAGTTAAGTTGGGCACGATCCTTCCTATTTCACAGATAAGACAACTGAGGCAGGAAGCAGTTATGAAAATTATGAAACTGATTGATGGTAATGTATGACTATCAGATTGAACAAAAAGATTCATTTTGAGCAATAAAGTGAATGAAACAGATGTGTGTATATATACATATTTACACACAATATAAATGTGCGTATGTATGTGTGTGATACATTACACAAACGAGTAAGTGTCATGAACTATGGGAAGCTATTCATAACCATGGGGAAGCCACCAGCTCAGTGGGAGGACCGTGCTAGGTCAGGCCAGAGAACACAGGACTGGCGTGCTCTGGGGAGGTGTGATGGCCTGCAGTAGCTTACAAACTCCCTCTGAGCAGACATTGATATTATAACCCATCTCCTTGCTGGCCTTCGGGATAAGGGCCAGATTCCTTGCCCTGCCCTCGAGGCTCCAAACACCCCCTCTCCATCCAGATCGCATGTCCCTCTCGCTTGCCTTCAGCGTCCCCGTGTCCAGGGCTGCGCTCACAGCTCTCACCCACTCTGCAGCCCCACTGAATGACTCTTGTCCCCAGAATATGCTCCTCCCACTTTTCATGCTTTGCTCATGTTGTCCTTTGCCAAGGGTGCTTCCTGTATTGTAAACCTGTCCCCTGTCCTCCAGCACAAGTTGGGTCTGGCCTGCACCTTGGTGCTCCCACCGCCCGGCGCTGGTAATTGTGCAGCATCCTGCCTTATCTTCTGTCTTCCGTTCGTCTCCCGCACTGGCCTGTAGCTCGTAGGCAACACCAACAGGTGTGTGTGCGGCTAGTCTCTGGCGCTGCATCACCTAGCCCAAGCGTCCCAATAAATTTGTGTTGGGGGAACAAAGGGATGGTCCTAGAAAAAGGGATAATAACTCTCCTAATAAGATCCAGCTGATTGCCATGGCAGAACGACACACACACACAGTTCAAATGAGTGCTTCCCTTCAAAGGGCCATCACACACTGAATCCACATATGTTAGACCCTGGGTTTTTTAAGGATCTTAGAGGCAGGATATAATATTTCCATCATTTCTATTCCTGGTGTCTGTAGGTGTATCATCTAAATATTTGTTGGATGAACAGAGATAATGAATGAATCACAAATGCAGTGACATTGTTTTCACCAACCCAGCTGCACTGACCTTCACCCTCCACTCCCAGCTTCTCCATCATTAACGTGATTAACACCCGCTGCTGCCTGGTGCCAGCTTTTCTAAGAGCCGTCACCAGAACCCTCTCAGTGGTGGCTACTATAGTCTCCCTTCTTCTGCTCTTATGTGACTAATACGCTGACGTTTCCCAGCCCTCTCCAGTGCCTGCATAGCATCTGTTTTCCTTCGGCATAACAGGCCTTTTGCGTGGCCAACACGTCTTCATTTCCAGCGTGCTTTCAGATTATATGTGTTGTTCCCTGAAGAGAGGAAGAACTAGCCCATTTTACGGTTGAGGAAACCAAGGCTCCAAGAGCTGCAAGGCTCATTCTAAATCACACGCTGTGAGCAAGTGAGAGGTGGCTGTGGGAACCGTATCTCACTCTTTAGCCCCTAAGCCTGTGTATTCTCCTTCTGTGATTCCGTCTTTGCCTTCTCAGCTAGAGGCCTCCATAGTGAAGTGCACCGCATTTCCTTAAAACATATGTAGATTTTTCTCTGTGTGCGTTCACAGTGTTCAAAAGTATAAAACCACAAAATACAGGGAAGCCTATTCCTTGCTCAGAGTGTGGGGGTGGTGGGTGGAGGGGGCACATATTTCCTGGCCCCTGGTCCCCACCGCTGGCTCACCAAGGCTGGGAAGAGGCCTCACTCCCTGCTCCTCACTGATGAAGGGGCTGAGCAGGAAAATGTGAACAGAGTTCTCTGCAAAGGGCAGGCAGAAAAAGGCCCTGCTTCTGATTCGATTTTCTCCCCAAATGAGCTTGCCCCGTCTGATCCGTGCCCCTCTGCAGGCAGGGCAGCCTGGGCCAAAAGCCTTTGTGTTTGGAATTCTTTTCAAGTAAAGGCACCAGAGCCCTGTCCTCATCAGTTGCTGAGGTGTCATGCCCCAAGAGATGGGCTGGAACTTTGAGGAAGTCTTTTCTGAGAAACTGTCCCCATCCTATTATTCTCCCTGAAAAGCAACCTGTCAGAAACTCTGATTCTTCAGGAGATAAAAAGTAGCTTCCTAGACCTGATCAGAAATTCTCTGCAAAGAACTTGCTGGAGTGATCCCAGGACAGGCTGGGTTGTTGTGCTGAGAGATCCCCAGAGGCAGAAAGCTTCTGCATCTCCTGCTGGGAAAGTGGACCCAGTGTTTCTGCTGGAGATAGGAGCCTGAGTCCCACTGTCCTGGGGCGGGAGTGGCTTCCGGGCTCAGAGGACAGAATGTCTGGTGTGTTGGCACCTAGCATCAGGGGAGATACCCTTTTCTGGCCCCTCCTGACTAACCTCGTTGCATGCATGGGACAACTGACGTGGGGAAACCCAGTGTTTCCCAACTGTAGTCACAGCCACCCCACCTGCACAGTTTTTGCCTTATCTGCATGTCTCCTGGTCTATTATTGACTTAATATTTTCCTTAAGAGAAACTTTTAAAACACTCAGTTAAATTTATTTTAAAAGGAAACTTTATATTTCAACCACAAATGGAAAATGAACATCACTTGCTCTAAATCTGTAAAAGTAAATATTGTGAAATCAAAGTAATAATATTAAATTCTAGCTAGACACTGTCGCTTTGCGGAAGGCCTGCCCTAAGCCAGAGGGAGTGCAGCCGGATTTAAAGACATATTTGCCTTCACTTTGCAGGAAGTTGACCTTGCATTGAAAAGGGATATGCTGGCTTTCTCCTTGGGAGCAGAGCCAAGACTAGGGTGGGGTCAGTGAGGCTCCTGGGTGCGAAATGTAAGAAGGTGCTCATCCTCCGGGCTGACCCTGACCTTGCGCCATGCAGGGAGTGAGTGCCTCCTTAAATTTGCCCCCTGGGTGCCTCCCTCACCTTTCCCTGGTCCTGGCCCTCTGTGAGTGAGTGTCATTCACTACGCTGTCCCTACACTACCTAAATTCATCACCTGAGCACCAGGCTTGGGAAACACTGACTCCTTCCAACCTGCCCAACCAGAAGAGAGCTCAGGCTGATGTGCTTGTGCTCAGACAGTCCTCAGAAGTGGCTGGACCCCTTCTAAGTGCTCACACACCTCCCATTTAATAGCTCGCTGGCAAAGTGCACTGAATATTTTTATTAAGCTTTTGGGGCTCTAGTTTCCAGAGCCTACCATTTTGCCCAGTTTGAAGCTTGGGTACTAGTTGCTTTGGGTCAGTCTTCTGGAATCGCTCCCATGCTCCTTCCTCCCTCCGCCCCTCCTGCTCCACTGTTCCAGGCTGGGAGGGGCACAGTTCTGCTAGGATGGCCCTGAGTGCACCATAGGGTTTCCTGTGCCTTAAATGGCTTTCTCAGCCTGCTTCTTCCTCATCGCCCAGAGCCCTGCTTAGGCGTCCCACTCCCTTAGTGAGTGTCCCCTGCCCTCCCTGTGATGAAGAATGACCCCTGCTCTGCCTGTCAAGGTGGCTTCCTTGGAGGCAGGGGTGTGTCTGACATGGCTCAGTGCCCTCAGTGCATGCAACCAGGGCTCGGTCCTTCACCAGGCCAGGGGCACGGGTCCTGGCATCACGCAGCCACCGCCAAACCTCCTGACCCTGCATTTCCTCACCTGTAAAACAGAACCTTCCACCAGGGTAGTGGTGAGGATGTCATGAGGTAAAGTGGGCAGATCCTTTGACCCAGAGTTGGCCGTGACATGCTCCTGGGCCTGCGAGCCCCCATGGACGGTGGAAGGGAGCCGACTGATGAGGGGTCTCCTGTTGGGGTCGGGGAGGGGAAGCTGAGATCAATTTTCTGCGTATTGTTGTCTGCTCCTTTTAGTGGGAATTTTACTGCCAATCACATAGGTCTGGTGCTTTAGCTCCTCCAAGAACTTTCCCAGCCACGGACTGTAGGATAAGCAGAGCAAGGCGGAGATAGCAGGGCCAGATGTAGTTGTGCCTATTGTACAAATGGGAAAATGAAGGAGGCAAAGCAACTGGCCCACGGCCACAGAGAGAGCTCAGGGCAGGCAGGCCTGGCACCCCGACCGGATTCCACATTCCTTCTACTGGGTGCCTTTGTCCGAGGTAGCCTTGGCAACGGGACGCCCTGCTGCTGACTGCCGTCTTCTTAGACCATGTTGTGGGGTGACTTCTGTCCCCCCCAAATCCATATGTTGAAGCCCCCTGTACCTCAGAATGTGACTATATTCAGAGACAGGGTCTTTACAGAGGTAAGTGAGGTAAAATGAGGTCATTGGGATGGGCCCAGATGCAATATTGGTGTCGGGAAGAGGAGATTAGGACATGGACACACACAGAGGGACAACCATGTGAGATCAAGGTGAGGAGACAGCCCTCTGCATGCCAAGAAGAGAGGCCTCAGGAGAAACCAAACTTGCTGACACCTTGAACTTGGACTTTCAGCCTCCAGACCTGTGAGAAAATAAATTTTTCTTTTGCAAGCTACCCAGTCTGTGGTGCTTTGTTATGGCAACTCAAGCAGAATAATACAGGCCATGTGTTAGAATCGAAAGACAAAAACAATGTGATATGAGGGTAAGGAGAAATGAGAAAACTTCCTAATCTCAGAGGAAAACAAAAATGCTTCATGACTTGGTCTCATCACTGCTGAGACCTACTGAGGCCTGTCAAGGGGAACACTCTGGAGGACCTGGGCAATGCTGGAGCGCAGGAAGGAAACTGAGTTTTCTTCCATGTTCTAAGCAGTGCTTAGAAGGGGCAAAAATGGGCAGGGTTTGGTGGGTAGCAATCTAGGACCTCCCTTGGGAGACAGAGTCAGGCAGAAAGACTGAAGGGTTCTACTGGGGAATTTGCACTGGGTGTGGGGAGGCACTAGGTTCAATTTCAGATACTCCTGGGTTTGAATTACACATACTGGACACGTTACTTAACCTCTTCGGTACTGTTTCCTCACCTTTAGGGACAATGTGTTCTCTACTAAGGCAGACGTGTAAGTGTCATGTCTGGAATAGAAAGCGGCCCCCTAAGTGGTGGTTGCAAGGATTAGGTCATTAAATATGAAATGTCCAGTCTTGAATCAAAAGTATAGTTTATTATATCTCAAACAAGAAGCAGTACAATTAATCAAAGTATGCACATAAACTGTTGACACGGTTTTGCTGTCTTAATGGTAGCTTGTTTCTGCCAGCAAGGAAGAAGCCTGGAGAGCAAGTGGTGATGAAATCGCCCAAGTTATTTTTGACAACTTGGTGGAGAATTGAATATTTTTCCTGAAAGAAGTGGTCCAAAGCCTGGAAGAAGTGGTAGTCAGTTGGTGTAAGGTCTGGTGAATATGGTGGATAACAGAGAGTTTACAAGTCCAGCCTCTGTAGTTTGAACAGCTTTGTTTTTTGTGACATGTGTTCTTGTAAGAGGATTGGCCTGTGTCTATTGACAATCTTGGCTGCTTAATCACAAGTATTCTTATCATTTCAGCCATTTGGTTGCAGTAGACATCCACTGTAATCTATTGACCAGGTTTTATGAAGCTGTAGTGGATAATACCAGCACTGGACCACCAAACAGACACCATTAGCTTTTTTTGATAAATATTTGGTTTTGGACTGTGTTTCAGCACTTCACCTTCGTCCAGCCATTGTGCCGAATGCTTGTGATTATCAGAAAGAATCCATTTTCATCACATGGAACAATACAGTATAGAAATGGTTCACCTTTATGTCGTGACAGCAAAGAAAGGCAAGCTTCAAGATGATTTCTCTTCTGATGCTCATTTAATTCATGCAATACCCATCTGTCAGCTTCTTTACCTTGCCCATTTGTTTCAAGTGGTCCAATATTGCTGTCAATGTCAAACCTTGCTGCTAATTCATGCATAGAGTGAGGTGGATTTACTTCCACTACAGCTTTCAGCTCATCATTATCCACCTTGGTCTCAGGTTGCCCACGTGGCTCATTTTCAAGATTAAAATCACTAGCATGGAACTTCTCAAACCATCGACGTACTGTACATTCATTAGCCACATCCTTCCCTAACATTTCATTGATATTTTGAGCTGTCTGTGCTGCATTGGTTCCACGATGGTACTCATATTAAAAAATAATATGAATTTTTGACTTATCCATGGTTTCACAAAAATTGCTCTAAAAAAACTTTTAAAAGATAATCACAAGCCAAAATGTGCATTTGAAAGAATGAGGATGTAACTTCACAATAATAAAAAAAGAAGTGTCAAAGCGAAATCTCATACACATCAACTATCAAACTTAGTACTTAAAGAAATCAGACATTACACACTTAGTAACCTAATAACACCATCACTTCATTTATTATCACTTCCTCTGGTGTTGCTCTTGCATTCCCAAGACACAGGGAGAGCAGGAGTGGTGCAGCTGAAGGTGGAGAAGAAGACTCAGAGGCCAAAAACCCAGCAGAGGAGGCAAGTGGGAGCCAAGGAGGGCACAGGGGTGAGAGAGAGAGAAGGACGCAGCTCCCCACTAACATGGGGCCCAGAAGGGACACAATGGTGCTCAGGGAGTGGCAGTTGGGGTGTCACAGCTCAATGTTATAACAGGTCATGGTCATGTTGCTTCTTTTCCCAACTGCCTGCTTCTTCAAACTGCTTTCTCCTGGATTAGAGGCAGAAAGGACATGATATGACTCTGTGTCCCCACTTAGCAGAATCCCAAAATCAAGTCAACCTGTCAGTAATGAGTAGTGAGCACGCATTGTGTGCTCAGCCCTGCACTAGACACTAAGGAGTGGAAGGAAGGAGATACCTTTGTTCTTCCCTTGACTCAGGCTAGGCTGGTAAGACAGACAAAACACAAATCAAATAATGGGTCTAAAACACCCACCCAGCACATAGTATGTGCTCAGTTAATGCAAGTCATTGATCACAGTATGGTTAACTGCTAGAATGTGTGGGAGGCAGCAGGGCATCTCACTGTCTCAGAGAGCACTGACTTGGGAGCCTGTGGACTGGGGATGGAATATCTTCAGCTGCCACTTAGGTGGTGAGTGGAGGCTCCCTACACCTCGATTTCCTCTCACATGAAAGGGGTATGTCCAGGGCTTCCTCACTGGGCTGTGAAGTATTCCCAGTGGGAGTTCTATTTGACTTCCCAGACTGGAGGATTCCTGGGTGTAGGGGACTGTGCCATGCATAGCAGGTCATTAGGCATCCTTATGCCAAAGCCACTAGACACCTGGCAGACAGCTACACATCCCCTAACTAGTCTGGAATCACCCACCAGTTGGACAGCAAGATAAAGCTTTGTATCAGTCAGGTTCTTCATGGTAAACAGATAACACAGTCAACTGAGTTAGTTTGAAGACAGCTTAATAAAGAGACTATTTTCAAATGTGTGGGCAGGGGCCAGGGAAACCAGAAGAAATAGTGCAGTATCTCAGGGCTAGAAACAGCAAGATATTACCACCCCTGGACTAGAAATGACAAAAGGATGAGGGAAAGGTTACAGGAACCACAAGACAGACAGGGCTCTTGAGAGGACTGTGACCGTCAGTGGAGGGACACAGCCAGGCCAGAGCACACCACAGGAAGAGACCTAGTGCCATAGTACCCCGGGCTTCCTAGGGTTTCCTGATGATCAAACCGCACCAGAAGCAAGAGGCACGGGGGCTGCTGTTGCAGGCCTGACAGGTCAGCCTCCCGGGGCATGGAGGAGTGGGGCAGAGAATGGATCTAGAGGCACAGAGTGAAGATCCCAGCACAGATCCAGCACAGACTCAACATACAGTAAGGCCCCTCCCTCTGGGCAGAACACCTTGCAGGATGCAGAGTAAAGGGAGGCCATGAGAGCAGGAGTTTCAGAATACGCCCAGCTAGGCCTTGAGTCCCAGAGACAATGACCACAAGGCACTGGGGCCTCACCTACCCCGCCAGGCTCCCAGGACCCTTCTCACTCCTCATGAGTGTAACTAGAAGGTGACTATAGGGAAGTTGATCTGTGGTCAGGAAGAAAAAGCACGAGACTTGGCTCAGATGCTGTTTAGTGGGCCCAGCGAGAAGGAGCATGTCACTTGTCACTGGGACTGTCCACAGCAATTGGGACTGTCTGTAGCAGGACAGCGTCCAGCTCTGCAGACAGCCCCTGTCTTCCAGGGCCTGGGCATTTGTGACGGGGACCACGCTGCCAACACTAGAGCAGGCACGCAGGAGAAGGCTTGGTCTTACCTTCCCTCCTGAACAAGACCAATTCTCATTAAGTCTGAATAGGGGGAAGAAACACACAGCCCCACTGTTTGAAGTCGACACCAGTAATGCTTTAGGGGGAATGAAAAAGCAACTGTCATGGGGAAGATTGTTAATTACGGTTTTGATCCAATCAGAAGCAGAGAGAAGCTGAGCGGGCTGTGTCTCCCCACCCTCCTCTCTCCTGTTGTGCTGCAGCCCGACATTTCTCGTACTGCCCTTAGAAGACACTTAGGTTTGACTACAATTACAGCTTCTGTGGGTGCACACCAGCTTTCAACACACGTTCTGCAGCCGAAGGATGCCTCTCCCCACCACACGAGCTTGTCGATGCATCTTTAACGGTATGAATCCATTAGCTGTACAGGCTTGGCATTTATGAGGAGGCAAGCCTGGATGGCCCCTCTTCACTTCAAAGCCGGCAGAAGGCAGCGGATGGATGCCAGGGGAAGAACATTCCGTACACAACAGAAGCTAAATGACGAGGAGTGGCGATAACCACTGATGGAATCACGTTAGCTGAATCATGGACTCCTGATTCACAGTATAACTATTTTATTAGATAATAAAGAATGTCTTTACTCCTAAGAAATGGATTCTTAGAAAATTTCCATGAAGAAACCTCTTGAGCACTCTGCTGTGTACCATATTAGCTCCCCTAATGGTCTGGAAAGGTGGTATTAACAGCACAGGGAGAGTGTGCGTCAGTGCGGGTCACATGGGGACAGTGTGTGTCTGAGGGTGGCAGAGCAGTGGGCACCGCATCCTCCCCATAGCTCCTGAGGCATGGGCACTCCTCTTGTCACCTTAGTTTCCTAGAGCAGGGGGTTGCAAACTTTTTCTGTAAAGGGTCAGATATTTTGGGCTTTGTGGGCTGTACAGTTGCCCTCACTTGTTTTGTTGTAGGTGATGTCATTCTTCATTTTCTTCTTTTATTTTTTACAACACTTTAAAGATGTAAAAACATTTCTAGCTTGTGGGATGTACAAGAACATGCCACGGCTGGATGTGGCCATCAGGCTGAAGTTTGCTGGCTTTATCTTGGAGTCATGGAGAGGTAGTTAATTTATGAGTGTCCTAGTCCACTTTTACTGCTATCATAAAATATCTGGGATTAGGTAATTTATAAATAGGAATTTGTTTCGCACAGTCCTTGAGGCTGTGAGGTCTAAGATCAAGATGCAGCAGATTTGGTGCTGGTGAGAGCTGGCTCTCTCTGCTTCCAAAGTGGTGCGTTGTTCCTGCACCCTCTGGAGGGGACAGATGCTGTGTCTTCCTATCATGAGAGTGCTGAGGGGAAGGGCCTGGCCAGTTCCCTCCAGCCTTTGATAAGGTATTAGTCTCACTCATCAGAGCCCTCATGGCCTAATCCCCTCCTAAAGGCCCCATCTTCAACACCGTTGCATTGGGGATTGAGTTTCAATATGGACTTTGGAGGGGACACAAACATTCAAGCCATAGCAAAAAGCCTCACAGATGGAGGACACTGAAGGAGCCACATTTGGGAGCCAGTCATTCAAGGCAGCAAATGTCTCCAAGTGCCTCTGTGTGCCAAGCATATTCTAGGGCACATGAGATATGTCAGGGCAAAGTAAACAGGGACCCTTGCCTTATGATGTTCACATTCTAGTGCACTGTCTTGGTCAGCTCAGGCTGCTGTTAACGAAGTACCACAGACTGGGTGGCTTCAATGACAGCAATTTATTTTCTCACAGTTCTGGAGGCTAGAAGTCCAAGGTCAAGGTGCCAGGTTGGTTGGGTTTCTGGGGAGGCCTCTCTTCCTGGCTGCCTTCTTTGTGTATCCTTGCATGGACTTTCCTCAGTGCAATCTCATGGAGAGACATGGAGAGACAGATCTCCTGTACTTATAAACCCACCAAGCCTATCACATTGGGATACTGCCTTATAACTTCATTTACCCTTAATTGCCTCCTAAAAGCCCTATCTCCAAATATAGTCACATGGAGGGTTAAAGCTTCAACGTATAAATTTTGGGGGGACACAATTCATTCCATAGCATGGGAAGGGAGAAAAGTTTGAAGACATAAAAAGCAAATATATAGGAGGGTGTTAAATACTAAGGAGAATGTAAACAGAACAGTAGGAGCTGCTGGAAGAATGTGTACGGTGAAGAGAGGGGCCCAGGTCACCTGGTTTCATATTCTAGCCTCACCAATTCTTGGCTGTGTGACCTTGGGGGGTGTTTCTTAACCTCTATGGGTGTCAGTAGTCTTCTGTAAAGGAGAGTAATCTTCAAGGGCAGCTGAGGGGATTAGATGAGCATGTTAAGCACCAGGCCATAGTAGGAGACACTCGACAAGCAGAAGCAGATGTTACCATCATCCTCACATTGTAAGTAGCAGTAGTGTTTGTGGTGGTGTTATTAATAATTGTAGCGGTGTTCTCAGTCTACAATGCATGAGTTAAATTCACAAATCACTCACCGATTCATAGCCACGGCAAGGCTGCCAAACAATTGTGATCATCACTGAAAGGCTAACTGGAGTCATCCAGCCCAAAGTCTTCATTTCCTCGATAAACTGAAACCCAAGGCAGAGAGGGGACTGGGCTTTGCTGAAGGTCACACAGCAAGTCTTGGAGTTCCTTCTAACCCCAGCCTAAAGCATTTCTTGCCCCTTTACTCCTATGCTAATAACTCTCTTCAATGTTATCTCACACCTAGAAGGGCCCTTAGAAGGCGTATACTCCAGTGCTTCAACCTGAGTGCTAATCCTGGCCCTGGCACATACCAGCTGTAGGACCTTGGGAAAGCTGCTTAATCTCTCTGTGCCTCAGTTTCCTCATCTGTAAAATGGGGATATGAACAGAATTAATCTCATGTGATCAGTGTGAAGTTTGAATGAGTTACTATTTATAACATACTTAGAACAGTGCCTGGAACATGGTAAGCACTTTTGTAAGTGTTTGTTAAATAAAATAAGTTCTATGAAGAAAATAAATTAATGGGGAAGAGAGCCACCAGGGGTGGTTGGCTACTTTATCAAGGTGATCAGGGAGGACATCTCTGAGGAGGTGGTTCTTGAGCTGAGATCTGAATGCTGAGATGCCAGCTGTGAGAATAGGTGGAGAACAGCATCCCAGGCAGAGGGAGAGCACACACAAAGACCCTGGGTGGAAACTAATCGAGTGTGTTGAAAAACAGAAGCCCAGCATGGCTGCTCAGTGACTGGGGATGGGTACGCAATGAGATGGAGAGGAAAGCAGGGGCCAGATCAAGGGGAGCCATGTAACAGCTGGATTTTACTTTGTGTTACCTGTGAAGCCACAGGGTTATTGGCAGACTGCTGCCGAGGGTTGAGCCGGAATAGACAGTGATGAGAGCAGGGACAGCAGGTGCTCCCACTGCCGTAGCACAGGCAAGGGATGACGGTGACTTGCACAAGGGTACAAGTGGTGGGAGGTGGATGAATTTGTGAAAAATGCTGAAGGCAGAGCCACAGGCCATGCTGATGAATGCAATGTGCAGGCAATGTTTAAAGAGGAGTTAAGGATAACTCCCCTGTGTTGGGCCTGATCAACTGAGTGTGTAGCCATGTCCATAACTGGGAGAGGGAAGAGTGGGCAAAGAGCAGGTTTGGGGGAGGCAACCAGGAGTCCAGTCCAGAGCCTGTTGAGATGCCCATGAGAACTCCAAAAGGAGACAAGTTGGCAGTTGAATATTCAAATCTGAATCCTAGGGGAAAGATCAGGCCTCGGAATGAAGTGGTATCAGCATCAGATAGGATGCAGGAAGTACATGCACATAGAGAAGAGAAACTAGGACCAAGTCCTTGGCCAACATTGAGTCCAAGGAAGGGGAAGTTGCCAAGGAGACAGGAGCCAGCAGTCGGGAGGCAGGAGGAACCCCAAGTGAGTGTGGAGGCGTACAAGCCTAGAGAAGATAATAGTTCAAGAGAGCCAATGTGATCCTCTCATTAGTTGAGTGAGGTGAGAACAGGTCATTGGATTTAGCAGGACGCAGGTGATGCATGACCACAGCAGGAGAGGTCTCAGTGGGGTGGGAGGGACAGAGTTTGGCTGGAACAGGTCTAGGGAGGGTGGGGGGAGAGGAAGTGAGAACTGTGAGTGTTGTCAACTCTTTTGAGAAAGGCTGCAGTGAACATGAGTGTGAGAACGGGGTAGTGGCTGAAGGGAGAAGGGGGATTACAGGGTGAGGGAGTGTTTCAGAGAGTCAGTTTTAAGGCATGTTTATATGTGAGAAAAAAGTTGACTGTTCGGAAGAGAGAGGGCGGGTGCAGGAGCCAAGTCCATGAGCAGGCAGATCGAGGGCACAGGAGGAGTGTCGGCATGAGGAGCAGGGCGGTTTCTACGGAGATTGGGGAAAGCAGAGGGTGTGCGAGCAGGTGCCAGGGAGTTGGAGAACTTAGCGGTGGGAAGATGAGGTAGTGCTTTGGTTTCATCCGTTTTCCTTATGAAGGATAAGTGAAGTTACCAGCCCAGAGTGAGGAGTTGGGGAGGGAGGGTTGCTTTTTAAGCGGAGAGCAGAAGGTGTGAAGTAATCGCACGGGGAGTGAGACAGCGAGTTCGCAGAGGAAATGTGGTGGGGTTGTCTGCGGTGCCGAGTCCCACTGGAGATCCGGGTTCCTGCACAGACTGAGCCAGGCGGCACCGTTTGCTTGATGTTCTCTGGGCACATTCTCATGAGTGCAGGATCGGAAAGGGGATTGTTTGGGTTAAACTGGGATTGGAGTGATGCCTGGAGGGAAGGAAGGAGAGAGACAAGGGAGTGAAGCAGTTTTGCAAGGGAGTGATTGTAGTGCTGGGCTCAGCTGAAAAGGGTGGCAATGAGGACACAGGTGCATGATTGGCAGGAAGGAAGTGAAAGGGTCAGGGGGCCACGGGGGTCAAGGAACTGTCAGTGCTTTTACACTAGAGTGATCTAGAGGAGAGAAAGGAGGTGGTGGTCAGGGGTGGTGATTGCAATGGACATTCAGGGCTGGTTCAGTGGTTGTGACAAGGGATGGCTTTAAGAGTGGGGGCCCAAGGTGGGAGAAGAGAGATTGTTGGCTTGGAAAGGGCAAGGAGCTGAGAGGCCATGGTGATGGAGAGACCATTCCCATGGGTGTTTAAGTCCACCACAGTGAAGACAGGAGAGATGAGGGGGAGCAAGGTAGGGGGCTAGGGCTGAAGTCCTGGCTGAAGGGCAGGGTTGGGGGGTGATTGGGACTTTGGCAGGTGGCAGAAGTGTGATGATATGCTTCAAAAGAGCTGGAAGCCTTGGGTGAAAGAGGCAGGCAAGGGGCTAGAAGTAGCAATGGGAATCTAGAAGGACACCTTCCCACCTCCAGACTCTGAGCTGTGAAAAATTACCCTCTACTCTTAGAAAGGCCTGTGCAAAATGCCCTAAGGGACCTCTGGGTTCCATTAGAATGAGAAGGTGAAAGAACTATCCAAAGATGAGACAGGGATAGAGATGCATCTGCTTTTGATATATTAACATAGTCTCTGTGTTCCAAAGGGCCCAACGGATGGGTTTGGGAATCAGGGAGGGATATTTGGTGGCATAAAAGGAGGCACAGTCTAGACTGGTCTCCATCACTTGCTTCTCCCTTTGCCAAAAGTTTTTTCTAGTGACCTTGCCTTGAAGACTTAAGGGCCATCTTTTTCAACTTCATTAATTCATATACCTTTGTATACATTCATTTAAATGCTCATTGAGAGCCTGAGCTATGCCAGGGGACACAGGGATGGTCATATCTGGACCATGGCCACATCAGGAGGTGGGTTGCAAGTACTGTGTCTCTGACGATGGTTAAACTAAGGTATTAATAATTAGGAAATTATTGACTTCAAAAAAATTTAGAACAGGTTCAAGGTTATCACTATAATGTCACCCTTCCTCACTTGTGTACCAGAATACATTCTTATCAGGGGAGAAAGAGGGGGTTAGGGCCAGCAAGCTGGATTTGTGGGAGTGCCCCCCAACATTGTCTTAACCCTACAAGGCAGTAACAATCTAGGTTACTTCCAGGGTTCAGATCCCAGATTTACCACTTATTACAAATTTGACCTGGGACAAATTACAAATTTACTTATTACAAATTTGACCTTTCTGAGCTTCTACTTTCCCATCTGTAAAATAGGAATAACAATACCCCAAAGTATAGAAATGTCAAGAGGATTAACTGATGTATAATGAATATAAAAAGCAGCCTAGTACATAAGAAGGTCTCTAGGTTTAATTATTATTACTAATATGTTGCAGTCTACCCTCTGGGTCAAGTGTGTTAGCAGTGGGAGAGGTGTTGAAAACACTAGTCTGATGGCAGAGGCAGTGCACATAGGTGACTATAGTGCAGATGCCTGAGTGAATTGCAGTGCTAAGAACAAGGTGCTATGGAAGTAAGGATGAGGAAACTGTCAAGAATCACAGCTCTTTGACCCTTCCTGAGTTGAATTTCTTAGATAAAAAGTGATTTTCCTGACTCTTATGGACAGAGGGAACCAGGCTAATCTCAAAGCAGTTATTATAGAACAGTGCTGGGGACAGAGTAAGGGCTATGTGCATTCCCGTTATTATTTTTCTCCTATGTCATTTATGAACATCTAGAAATTTTGTGTGTCATACCAAATCCTGACAATACCACATTGACTTATCAATCCAAGTGCCATCCTCATTTAAATAATAATAATAAAGCCTTTAGAATTGTGTCTTAGAATTAGAAAGCAAGTAATCAATCACACCATGATAGAATTCTTTACTTTAATAAATAATGGATTCATTGCAGGGGTTATTAACCTGTAATTTATGAACTATCTGAAAATTTATGCAAATGTTTATGAAAACATGCATTTGTGTATTTTTCTAGTTGAGCTTTCATCAGATTTCCTAAAAGACCCATGTCCCCCAAACAGGTTAAGAAACATTGAGCTCTCCTAATTAAAATAGAATTCCATTTACAAAAAAATAATAATTCAAATAATTTAAATAAATAATTTAAATACCTTTAAATAAACTTACCATAATCCCAAATCTTGGGCAAGTGCAGAGATATCCAATCAGGCAATTTCCACCCACTGTGGGCCTGGCTCTGTTCTGTGGTTGATTCTGTATGTAATGAAACAATGCATTAAATATGGTTTGTGCCATCGAAGATGGTATCAGACAGCGTCCTGGCAGGAAACACAGGGCACATTCAAATTAGGTAGTGTGAGGAGAGGTTAATAAAGGGATTGTTTACAAAAGCATGGGCAGGATGTTGTAAGCCACAAGAGATAGTGTGGTACTCTGGGACTAGACCTGGTGGGACACAGTGACTACTCCTTGGCCTGAAGGAGAGGGACTCTTTGGGGGACATGAAAATAAACTGGGCAGGGAGGGCCACCTGACAGAAGAGTGACCTTCCTGCTAGTGGAAGGAATCAGCCATGTTACAGTGACCCTATGGTGAGGGAGCTGGGCAAGTACATACCCAAACTCTCTCATCCCTTCTTTCAGTGCCTTGCAATCTTCTCCTTTGCTGAACCCAGCCAGGAGCGGGAAGGCAAGGGGGCTCATGGGTGTGGCCCCTATGGCCTCCAGGGCACACAGTTGAGTGGAGAAGGGAAGGTAGAAAGGGGGTGAGGGGGCTTGTAATGGCTAATGTCCAGCTCAGAGACCTTGGCAGGGGAAGGGGATAGAGCTGAGTGGCTCATGTGAGATTATCATATGAGATAATCAGAGATACAGATGCAGTGCATAAATAATCAGAGATACAGATGCAGTGCATAAATTCTCAGAGGAGAAGAGTAGATGATGTTTCCACGGGAGGTTGAGAGTGTGAACATTTTAGAGGATGTGAATCTTAGTAAATGTAAAAACGTACAATCCTTAGCTCCTGGAACCCAAATGGCCATCTCAGTTTCCCCAAGATCAGCACACAGCTGAGCCCAATTTAGATATTTATTAAGCGTTTGTGAAATAGAGTTGATTCCTACCACTTATTTTTTTTACTTTTATTTTTAACTGATTATAAACTCATAAGAAGTTGCAAAAATAGCACAGAGAGGTCTGGTGCGCCCCTACTTTGCCATGAGAATAAAGATAGACAAAGCGTGCAGAATGTTGGACGCGTCGCAGGTACTTTTATTTCGGGAGCTTCCATTGTCTGCACAGCTGCAGAAAAGTCACTAGAAAGCACTCTAGAGTCCAGCATGAGTTCAGACCCTCAAACCCAGGTTCTTTTACTAATTAGCTGTGATGACCTTGGGATGATTGCTTAATCCTTCTTGGTCTTTGGTTTCCCATTCTTTCAATGAGAATTTTACCTTCCTCATAAGGAAGTGGTGAAGATTTAATTAAACATTCCATGCAAAGTGTCTGGTACACAGTATGTGCTCGATAATTGATGTTCTTGTTATTAGATGGCAGGTTAAAGATAAAGACTGTATCCTCCTTCTGTCCGTGTAAAATCTAGCAAGACTTTGGTTCAGACAAGGTGCTCAGTAAATTATTGACAATGGCCGCATTTATTAGGGACTGGATCTTGACCGAGCTGGTGTTCTTGAACCCTAATCAGGCACCAGATCTGCTAGGCCTGGTGTGTTGCAGCTTGGAGCCTCCAGGAGCTCTTTCTCTTGGAGCCCCATTCATCACCGCAGACTTCTGCATGCCGACATGGCGAGTGATGCATCGCCCAGCCCCTTATCACGCGTAGGGAGCCTGCTCTCCGTTCCCACCCTCATGTAAATGCACCCGGGACCCCATTCATCAAGGGGACGCAGCGTTCTCCTGGTAAACTAAACTGCCTAATGCACGGTGAACATGAATTCCGTCTGCGGCATACTGAGCAGCCTTAGCGAGGCGCCTCGTGGGATGGATGCCGAGTTTGGCCTGCTGACACCCAGGAGATAAAACCCCTGCATGTCACAACGTGGTTGTCTCTGACACAGGTTCCCAGACTCGGAACAGGGTTAGGGCCAGAAAGTGGCTGCAGAGCGTGAGCTTCACAGTCAGAGAGATCCAGTTGGGCTCTAGCTCCACCCTGCTCCACGTGAACTTGGAATGGTGACAGTGATCTCTGTGAGCCTCGGTTTCCTCCTTTGCCTTGTGGGAGTGGCAAGAGCAAACCCTCAGAGGGTGGTGAGAACCGCAGTGTGCAGTGGGTCCTCTGCAGTCACACTAGGATAAGGCCACTATGCAGCTTGCCGAGTAACAGGCACACGACTCTTTTCTTAGCGAGACATGGAAGTCCTGGCTGGAAAATCAGAGGTTATGCCCTTAGGGAAGGTCACCTGGGGGCTAGTGAAGGAATGTTTCTGTATTTCCTTATTTATTCTTTCAGTGAACATTTACAGTTACAAACTGTATGCCACTATATTGGGGGGAAAGAAAAAAGTGCAATAGCCCCTGCTCTTCAGGGGCTCACATTCTTCTAATGGCAAAGAGAATGTGGAACAAATTCAATGCACAGCCTTGAGCTGAGTACTTCACAAGGAGGAGCTCAGGGCTGGGAGGAGACAAGGGGGCCCTGGCTCAGCCTCAGGGGTCCTAGAGGCTTTCTTAGGGCAAGAGAGAGCTGGCTGCTATATGTTTCCATGTGTAGATTCCCATGTTGTGTTTTACATCATTGTTTTTGAGAAGTTTTGACATTTGCAACTTTGTAGCCCATTTCAAAACAATGTTTGGACTCTGTTTAACTGGCTTTAGCACTGACAATCCTTTTCTGTCATATTCTCTGTTCCTGAGCTCTTAATTTCACTTCTCTTTGATTTCTTTGGACTGAGATCATTCCCCCTGACCCTCTGCAATACCAAATCGCATATCAAGGCCATGCTTCCTGAGTGTTTAGACATGGGAGATAATCTTCCCATGGCCTTCATAAAGGAAGGACAACTTGGCTGCCATACTTTCACTGGGTCATAAGAACTTTTATTATTCAAAAACTTGATAGATCTGTGTCATGGCATTTAGTGTACCAGAGGAGAATTCTGGGGTCAGCTGGACTTTATTTCTTTGGCAGCAAACCTATTTTATAGTTTCTGCTTGGGCACTTATTAGGCTATTTTTTGTCCTTTCAAATCCAAACTTTTGAAGATGGTTGCTAAGAGTGAGTTTCTTCAAGGATTTTACTTTTGAATGCAATGATCCTTTTAGGTTAGATTTTTTGGCTCAGCAAATTTCTTTTTTAAAAGCTTTATTTGTTGCTTCTACAGAATATATTGTATGCTGATGCTTTCTTCTGGAATACAAATTATGTGTATGTTTGCAATCTTCTGTATTTATCATTTTCTCTATCATGACTCTTATGTTTTTGTCCTTTTCTTCTGTGTTCTGAGAGAGGTCATTAAGCTTGTAGCTCACAGCTAGGATAAATAGCCACAGCCCCTGGGAGGCAACAGGTATACCTACTTTGGCCATTCTCTAGCCTGAACTAGACAACTTCCAGAATGGTCTGTATTTCTGCTTAAAATGGCAGTGGTGTGAGATGAGGTGGGACAGGCAGGTGATGGCTGAAACATGAGTGACCTCATGTCCTGTTGGTGGTGGGGAGCCACACACGACTTTTCAGGAGAGCGTGGCACGGTTTCGTGTTTCAGGAAGCCCATTCTGGCAGCCGTGTAGAGGAGAATGGATTGGAAGAAAAGAGATGGAGGTAGGAACACTAGCACAGAGCAAGGCCTAAAACTGCCCTACAATTGACTAGTATCTTGTCTGAACTAGCTGGCAGATGGGAATTAATGTAGACACAAGCAACGATGTTTAAAATGTTGAAGACTAAATAGATCATTGCAGCTATACCTGTGTGTGATTTAAAAGCAGGTGATACAACACCCCCAAAGTAATAAGCCTCTCTCAGAGATGAATTAGGATTCAGTCTGGCAATTACATTAAGGTTTCTGATAGATAGCTCACATGGAGAGCTGCAATTATGATACATATCGCTATTCTGCATGGTGAGCTCACATAACTCATCATGTTGGTTTGAAGTTTAACAGGAGGAAAGAATGTAAAAGACTCTTCACTTTAAGGGGAAATGCCTGCCTCTGATTTCTATTATTTTACTGATAGTACTTAAATAATTAATTCTTTTGTGTGTGTTTGAAGGTGAATAATAAATAGATTCATGTGCACTTTCCTTCTTATTTTTTCAAGCTAATACAGGTGACCTCACTTAGAATGGATAAATCTTCAAAAAATATTTTGTAAACCAACTTAATCTCTCCAGGCAGAAAAAGAAGAGACAATAATTCTGCATTAAAAAAAACGTAGAGAAAATAAGGGATGGGATAGGGGAAAGTCCATGGGCCGTGGGCTTTGGTGGACCCCATTTCTTACCTCTGTCACCTTCTAGAAGTGGGGAGTTACTTAGTATGTCTTAGGCTCAGTTTTCTGCCTGAAAGTTGAACATAATAGGGGTGTCATGAGGATTAAATGAGATGACATGTGAAAATGTAGCACAAAATGGGTGTTCCAGAGAAGTGAATTCTTTTAAAACAGTTTTATATTTCTTAAAATTGAAATACATTGTGAATAGAAAAGGGCTTCCAAAGCAGCTCCTACAAGAACAACTCAACTAATATCCACAGCTAGTAATAATTACTTCCTTGTATTGATAATTACATCTGAGTCCTTGTGGAGATAGCAAAAACTACCCCTTAGTACACTCCAGGGAGCTCGTGTATGTAAGGTACTGTATTAAAAGGTGTTATTAATGTCTTTGGAAAATGTCTTCATTTTAAAGGATTTCTAAATGGAGATGGGCGCACCCATAAAATGTTTTCTAAATAGAGCAGGCATCTATCTACTGCCTTTGAAACCACACAGAGGCCTGATTCTTCAGTTGAATTATAGACAAGGTTCTGATCCATGCTCAGGCTTCTTATGTCTGTACCCAAGGTGTCTCCAGAGAGACCTGAAGGGTGCTGGCACTTGGTAAATCAATAAGCAGGGGCTGGGTGGAAGCATGCCTAAGATTATGTTTTGGGAAGGCCCAGGTCCCTCCCATATCTGAAGGTTGACTCCTGGAGACTGGCAGAGCATTTAGATCATGTTGCCGGGAGGCCAAGCACATTACACAGTACTAGAAAAGTGGAGGAGGCAGGAATAGAGGTACCCCATGCAGGGTGCTTCAGCGTAGGGCAGAATACCTGGGACATGCTCTCTGGATGTAAGAGAGTACTACCTATCTTCCTTACTAGAATAGCCACAGCCCACCTTGCAGGTGATAGGATACACTGGCTGCAATTTTGACCTTGAGGGTGGGTCAGAGCTTAGATGGAGTTTCTCTTCCCTCCCATCCATGGCCTTGGGTAACTGGCTGTAGTTAGAGTCAAATGAGCAACTGACTTGAAATTAGAGTTAACTCTCACCTGACTAGAAGTCCCAACTCTATCACTTACTTATGGGGTATCCAGGATGTAACTTCTCAGTTTCCTCATTTATCAATTTATCATATGGTGGGAGGCACTGAAGATGGCTTTATCCCCTCCCTCCTTAACTTATATACTCCTACTTTGAGCTGGTATTTCCCTTCTGGACATGGAATAAAACTTTCTGCTGGAGTTGCAGAACTCTCTGTTGCCCAAGTCTGTTCATCTCTTTCTTGGCCGACTCTCTGTGCCCCAGCTGACATCAGGCAGGGCAGCTCTTCCCTACGATCAGGACTAGTGCCCAGCCCCCACCCCATGCAACTGGCTTCTTGGGAAGAGTAACCATGTGCAGGGCTTCTAAGGCCACCCAAGTGGTCTAGAGAACTAAATTAAGACATTGCTTATAAAATAATGTTTCCATAGAAACCCAGTCTGTGCCAAAGCCGAGAAAGTTTGGGTTTTTAATCAAGACTCTTTGGGAAGAGGCGATTATCACTTGGAAATCAGCTTAGGAGAAGATAATTTGACACTTGCTGAGCATCCTCTTTACAGAGTTCTCCCAGCACAGCACAGGGGCCACCAGGCAATGCATTGTGCAATGCTGATCATCAGTGTGGAGCTGGGCTGGGGGAAGCAGGATCGGGCGGAGGGAGCAGCTGTCACTTAGTGCCCAAGATACATGAGCTGTCATTCCCCTAATCCATCAGGGAACATCGCATTCATCAAAACCTCCAAAATACATGCAGCGACCCCCTAGATGATGGCCTGTAAAGAATTTCCCAAACTGGTTTGTAAAAAGAAGGTTGGAAGGTGAATGTAAGAACATTTTACAATATAGAGCACATGGAATTCCTTGCTCCAGAGTGTTGTTCACTTTGCAAACAAAAACGGGTTCAAGAAAGGTTTAGATAGTATTTTCAAGAGGGTGTTCCACATAAAAACAGTTCAAAGTGGTGCTTCTCAAAAGAGTAAGATATATTGGAGATATGCTGGGTAAAATAGTCATCTCATAGAATTATACAATACACATTTGCATGTCAAAGACTCCGAGATCTTGGTAAAGATATCTGTTTAATTTTGTTTTGTTCAGTGTTTCCCAAACTTATTGATTCCGGAATCCTTTTGATGTCCCTACTAGCACCCCATCCCTCTGTTTTGGCCCACACTTCAGGAAACCCTGGTAAGATTCCATCACACTTTTCCTCAGTGTAATCTTTGTGGCCGTCCTCAAAGAATGAGGTTGACCCAATGTGTCATTTCCGCTTTGTTTATATTCTCACAGTCTCCTCTGCAAACAAACTAGTATGGATAGAAGAAATCCACAAGCACCTACACTTCTAGGAACATCAAGGAAAAGCAGCTGAAGGGAGGAAGTGAGAGAAGATATTGCAGAGCCATAGGGACAGCTTGTGGCTCTCTGCCGTATCATATCCTGAGAATAGAACCACAGTGGAGCACACACGACTGCGTGGAACAATAACATTTGGGGTTTTTTTTTTTTTGGCAAATGGAGACATCAATCTGGTGGAAATATTTTAAGACACTGAGGTTGGAGTATATGGCTCAACCATATCTTTTTTGCAGGGTGCCTTTGTTGTGTGGGTCTCTTCCTCTCTGGAGCCCCTCCATTTCAGAAATCTGGCTTAAACTCTAATCTCTAAAATCTTATAACCCCAAACTAAGTTATATTTCTGTTGTTCGCCTTGAGAGCTCTGGCGAATGCAGATATATGCTTAGGAGATTTAGATCTCTATCTTGGAGCATTAATATGAGTCAGTCATTATTTATCTTGGACTTAAGAAGATTTGAAGGTTTCAGATCCAGGAAGGCAGGGTGAGGGTCACTTTCATTCTCAGTGAGCAGTTCCCTCAGAGCTTATTAAATAGAGTGAGGCTCATTATGCCTATCAGCCCGAGTGTCCCTGAAATGACCTGCATAGATAGCAGTGCTCTAATAATTAAAAATATATATCACACTTAGTCACCATGCCCCAACAGGGTCTTGGATTCCTATTGAAGGCAATTGGCAAATCTTCCCCTTGCTTTTCGCTGTATTTGTAGTTGGCACTAATGTGGTATTGTGGTAAGAGGACAGGCTTTGGAATCAGGCAATCCTAGAGAAAGTTACTTAAACTTTCTGAGCTTCAAGATCAATATTTGTAAAATGGAGAGAATGGTATTTATCGCATAGGAATTGTATGGATTAAGATGATGATGATGATTATTGTGCCTTGTCAGTGAGAGGTGTGACACTCAGTATAAAGTAGCTATTTTTGTTGCTGCTGTTTTTATTGTTATTTGGTCTGTAGTCATGTCCCTTGATTTTAACACAGGTGGAAGCTTGACCCAAAGTGTAGCAAAGAACACAGACTTTGGGGACAAAGGTACGTGAACTGGAATCTTGATGCTGTATTTATTAACCATCTGTGTGACTTTGGAAAAATCACATGGCCTCTCTGATCTTAGCTTCCTCATCTGTAAAACATGGTGACTGTAAACTTCTCTTCATAGTTGTGAGAAATGGATAGGAAAGCTCAAGGAATCCCCTGAGCACAGTCTTGGCAGGTAGCAGGTGGCCGGCCAATGAATGGCAGCTATTCTTACTCTAGGCTTTGAGGAGGGGGTGTTGTGGATGGATGGAGCAGGGATAGCTGAGTTTAACTTTATGTCTGACTGTGGAGAATGGGTGTCAGAAAATATGACAGGTCACTAAAGAGATAACTGAAGTCAGTTTATAATGAAATGACTATAAATGTGTGGGACTGTTTGAAACCCTAGGGTTATTTCTATCATAATTATAGCCTGCTGCCTCTAGGTTATATTGGAGCTTGAAGATATATTTATTAACAACCAACCATGTGCCAGCACGTGGGCTTGGTACTGGAGATACCAATTAATTTATTATGAAGAGAGAATCACTGATGAGAGATGCTTCTGTAATTAGGAGTGAAGAGAATTCCATCTTCCTCCTGTCCCAGACCCAGCAGGGCTCAGGAGCCCAATGAAATAGAATCACCTAGGCAAGGAGCTGACGACTTTTGCAAATATCACATTACTGCAGTTCCAAATATAGGATATTTGTTTGGATATAGTATCCATGGTATCTTTTCTCTGTTCCATCACACATGCTGTTTCTTGCCTGGAAAGTTCTCTCCAACCTGCATCATTTGTATACATCCTTCTGGGCATAGCTCAAGGATCCCTTCCTCCATGAAGCCTTCTTGGACAACAGACTAGAGTAGGTGCCTCTCCTCTGGAACCTGCAGATCTTGCTGTGAGGTTCCTTCTAGCTTAGCACCCACCACTTAGCATCCTCTGGTATGAATGCCTTTCTACTAGACCACAAGCTCTTGATGGCAGAGATTGTAATGTGTTGTGGGTAGTAATGATGTGATTTGATTGTGTATCGCATACATACTTACAAATCACAAAACGACATAATAATAGTAACTGTTATTATGACTATTCTAATATTTACAGGATGCTTTGCTGAGTGAGCAATCCCTCAGTCTTTCCTCACTGAATTCTAACCCAGCCCCACGGGGCAGACACCAGTAGAGCAGACACTGCATCCCTACTCCCCTGTCTTCAGATGAAGAAGCAATGTCAGAATGATTGTGTGAGTTGAGCAGGGTTACGCAGTGTCAGGATTGGAATTTAAATCCAGGTCTGTGCAATTACAATCCTTTTGTCTTCTCTGTTACAATAGGTATTTTGTTGGCTTGCTTGCTGTTTAGCAGAAGCCCTAAGGAAAGAGTGACAAGCACAAAAACATATGATACACATATGTGCACACACAGACTCTCGGTGGCCAGTGCAGCATAGGAAGGGCTCTTTAGTAAGCAGTCCCCTAGTCTGGAGCTCCCCTTCCCCTAAATTATTTACCCTTGCCCAATTTTCTGATACTGGACATCTCTCCACAAGGACAAAAATATAACAATACAAGACAGCTTGGGTATGAATATTGAGAATACCCAAAATGGCAGATAGCAGATTTCTCCCGTGATACATGTGCCTGAAAGGAGGACAAAATGCTTTGCCTAAAGGGACAGGGACAGGCCAAAAAGGAAACAAGCTTTGTTTCCCCACAGGACTGCTTTCTATGGATTCTTTTCTACACTCATCTACCTGTCTGGTTTTTACTTGCTGGCCCAGGGCTGGCAAGGTTGGAGCCCCATCCAGCCGCCCGGCCAGTGCTTGGGGGGCAGCACCCTTCTGGGGTCAGAGGCCACCTGATTCCAGGTTCCCTGAGGCAGCACAGCTGGGGAGGTGTGTTGAGATCAGGGCTGAGGGAAGCCAGATAGCCATGGGACCCTCACTCTGAAACTCAAATATGAAGGACAAATTTACCAGGAATTGGAAGCCACCTTATCCTGGAGCTTGGTGGCTTCCGCAAGCATGGGGACACTCCCTCTGAATGGCTTCTGCTTTTAGCCATTTCCCATGCCTGTGCTGCCCCTACTCTCTCCAAAGTGAGCATAGCCTCCTCTGCTGCTGGTTCAGCCAGGCCTTGTAGAAAACATAGAGGCATATGCAAAATTAGAAGTAGTGGAGGATGTCTCTCTTTTTGGTTTTGAGAAACTTTGTTGTGATGGCTCCAAGTTGAGGTCCATTTTAAGAGTCTGTGTTGGCATTTTCTCACGTCCTTTCTCCAAGAAAGGTGGTATGGTTTGGTGGAGACAACACTGTATTTAGGACTAAAGAAAGATCCAGGTCCAACTCCAGCTCCATCATTTACTATCAATGTGATATTGGGCAAGTTAATTACTTCTGTGTACCTGAATTTTGTTTTTGTAAAATGTAATTACACCTCCCTGGCCGACTGGTCACTAAGGATGAGAAGTGGCTGCCACATAGTAGGTACACAGCATTTGGCAGATTTCTAAGCAGAAGGGAGAGAGAGCATGTCACAGTAGAGTGAGCTTGCGTTGCAGAGGACCAGGACCTGGGTCAAGTCTCAGCTCACCTCCTGGCCACCCTGCAGCTCAGGCAAAATCTTGGGATCTCAGGTGGCGGCAATTCTATATTTTTAATCCATAAAACTGAAATCATAACATTTCCCCTTCCTTTCTCTAAAGGTTTTTGTGATGTCTAAGTGACTTCTCATCCACGAGCCAGCTTCCCACCTGCAATGAGAATGGTGGGGTCTGTGGCATGAAGACTAGGGTCTGGGCTCCGCTCCTGCTGGCCTGTGGGTCCCCAGCCTTGCAGGCCGAGCCACCTGGTTCAGTAGTTCCCAGCCCTGGGCTGCACACTGACATCACCTGGGGAGCTCTGCAAACTATTCATGCCTGGGGCTCACCCCCTCCACCGAGGTGCTGGTGTGGTTTTTCGGGGGTGCAGCCTGGGTATCTGGAGTTTTCACAGCTCCCCAGGTGGTTCTAATGTGCAGCCAGGATTGAAAACCACTGTCTTAGGGGAAAGCGGACCTGAAGAAATACACGTGGCCTCCCATATTTAATTAGCTCTGACTCTATCGGTGTGTATTGAGTGCCTGCTTTTAAGGTGAGTTCATTACTCTGTGTAACAGCAACCACTCAAATTCTTATTGGACTAGATTGAGTTGGACGTATTTTCGGCTCAGGTTTAAGTGAGTAGAACCACACTCTCCTCCTTTGCCCAATGACTTGTCCCAGATGATCATGGTTGTGTCATGGCTTGTCTGGCCACTGGCCACTTCCTTACCTCAGCTCTGTATTTTTTACCCTGTGCAGATGAAGGTCATTCTTTTGTCTCTGGATAAGGAGGGAGGGGGGCACTGGCATTTTGGCATTTACTGAGAGCTTACAGAGGTTCTCAAACTTTAGATGCATCAACATCACCCAGAGGGCTTGTTAAAACTCAGGGTTGTGGATACCATCCCCAGGGTTTTTGATTCAGTGGATTTGAGGAAAGGCTGAGAATTTTCACTTCTAACAAGCATTCAGATGATACTGATGCTATGGTCCCAGGACTACTCTTTGAGAACCCATCTAGGCAGCCTAGATCCTTTTACTATTTACCCCTAATTTCCAAAAAATACCTGGGTGGGCACAACTGCCCCCATTTCAGAGAGCTCATATAGCTGAGTAGCTTGTTTTGTTTTATACTCTTCTGCTAAATAGCTTGGTAAGGGGCATAGCTTTTAAGTGGCAAAGTCAGAATTTGAACTCAGGACCACCTAACTGCAAAATCTTCCCCTTTCTATATACTACTGTGTCGTCTTCCATTATTGGGTTCCTACCATATTCCCAGCCACATTTTAGGCACCTTTGAGTGACAAGAAACCCCTCCTTAACTTAATTAAAACCTTTTCTGTGGTCCCTATCAAGGAAGAAGACTCAGATGCTCGAGTTATGCGATATGCACAGTGATAGCAATGGGAGCTTGCCAGTGACCAAGGGCCGATCAGGGGTGGAGAAGGCTATGGGCTGCTGAGATCAGGAAAGGCTTCTCGGGTGATATTGGCCTTAGAGGACATGATTAGAGCACAGAAACAGGCATTCTAGCCTCTACCCCAGCCTCAATTGTGGTTTTTGTCACAGGGTGAGCCTGAGAGGAGGTAGGGTTTTCACTTCTGTGTTAGGCCCAGTTCCTGGACCTGGACTTTGTCCCAAATCCTGCCTCCTACCTACTGAGATGGACATGCCCACTGGGATGGGTCCCACCTGTCCAGGTGCAGTCCTGGTTTGCCTTTTCCTTTGACCAGATGGACACTGCCATCAGCAGAATTGGGTGGAGCCAGGGACCATGGTAGCACCACTCTGAGAAAGGCACAGGCAGGGGTGACAGGGACAGGTTCATCACAGGGGCTGTTTTAGAGGAAGCACAGCTGCAGCTGTGTATTCCAGAAGTCACTACGGTTGAGTTTTAGGAAGCCAGTCTGTCTTAGGAGAATAATGGCAGTAATAACAAGCAAGAAGACCTCTTGGCCTGGCCAGTGCAGAGAACAGCTGCTAATAGCATCTTGCTCTGATCTGAGGTTGCTCACTGGGTTAGAGTGCTTGCACAACCCCGCAAGTTGAGCCAGTTGGCTCCAGTAGCTTCTGTTGTCCAGAAACCCAATATATTGCCCTGCTGGGCAAGTACACCACATAGCACGCCTCTGTGCATGACAGGGGGAGCTAATGTCCTTAGCCTCTGCCTCATCCGTACCATCTGAGGATGAGAAGCCAGTGCCTATGTCCCACCCAGCTCCCTGTCACATAAGACCTTTACTTGACTCCCTGGGGGGAGTTTCACTGCTTCAAGACCTTTGCTTACTCCAGAAGGGGTCTCATTCTGAGTAGTTTCCCAACCTTGTCTCCCTTGACTAATATAGAAACCAAAGCAACAGAAGAGCTGTTCCAGTGGCATAAAATGAAACAGGAGTCCCAGGCCTTCAAGCCCACTTCATAGCATTAAGCACCTCCATTTGTTCTTCTTGGCCTCGGTTGCCTCATTTGTGAGACTAATATAATCATTTGTTATTTGCATAAGGAGATAGGTAAGCTAGGGGTTACACATTCTTCCGTAAACCTTGGCATTCAGATGTATGTTTGCAAAGTCCTAACTTGGTGCATGTTGCTTCCTTGTGTGGATGCTGAGGGCAGGGCTCATGGCTGCTTAATTTCATCAGGACTAATGGAGGTAACTACCCAGGACAAGGGACACCCAAGGGAGGAAGTGCCTGAGTGCAGAAAAGCCACACATAGAGGGACCCTCAACCTGAGATGAGACTCAGAGGACTACAGGAGCATTCTAACTGCCCAAGCTAGGGTGGACCTCTCAGTGAGAGGCTTCCCTTGAGTAGTATAAGGGAGTACAATGTCCTTGGAAAATGCTGAGAAGCTCTGCAGAACTGAGCCCACCTATCCAAACCCATAGCAGGTGCCGGGACTCTCCAGGACTCTCCATAAACTATAGCAAATGTCATGAGTGACCAGGTTCTGCACCTGGATTTCTCTGATAGCTTTTCTTCTTATTTTCAAATTCCTTTTCATGTGATGAGAATTTTCATTTTGTCTTTGGGTATTCCTGCTCAAATAATGGCTGGTCTAGTGCAGTTAGGCCCTCTTGTGACCTGGAGGGACGCCTTGAGAGGAAGGAGGTTGCATCTTGATCTTGGTTGGCCCATTGTGATCGAAAATAATAAGCACCATATTTCTTTGCACCTCAGTTTTCTTAGCTGTAAAGTTAGAATAATAACACCTGTCCCATTCTCCTCACAGGAAGTCAGAAGTGATGATTCATGCGAAAGGGCAATGGGCATTGTAGACAACTTTAAACTCTAAAATATAAGTGGCAGAGCAACCCGACTTGAAGAACCCCTGCTATGTACTATCATTGTGACCAGTGAATTCTCAGAGCACTATTTTCTCATCTGTCTAATGGGGATGATGACACCCTTGTCCCAGCAGGGCTGTTGGGATAGCAGCCAGATCAGATAGCATGTGTGAAGCATCCAGCACAGTGCCTGGCATATAGAACACAGACGCGAAGCTGCAGTTGCTGTTACAGTGATGATAATCATCATGACCATCATCATCACACAGATGCATGTAGGTACCTCTGCCAGGTAGCCCTGTTTCTTTTGTGGAATTCCCTTTCCTTCTCTCTAGCTGCAGTGGTTCTCAGTACTTCCGTTTAAGCCTTGCTGGGCCTTCCTGCGTCCTGGATGAAAAGCATTTCCTAGAGCCTTATGGCTCGCACTGTTTGCATCTTACCTCATTTGTGTCCGTCAGAGTTCTCCAGAGAAACAGAACCAACAAGACACCTCTCTCTCTCTCTCTCTCTCTCTCTCTCTCCATGTATATATGAGAGAAGAGCGAGAGAAGTCCCACAATCTGC
>VBSM01000272.1:1521216-1534142 GCA_008086735.1 Cheirogaleus medius
TCAAGTTGGCACATAAAACGAACTGTCACCCTGTTCTGTCAGTATGGAGGGATGTTTCTTTTTGGGCTGGTTGTGTCCAGCCCCACCTACGTGTGCCAGTTAGGAAAACTGCCTGATCATTTGTGTAGGAACTTAGGATGCTCTGATAGCAAACTTCCAACTGTTCCCTTCCTGAAGTCTTTGAAAGAAGTGTGCAGACAGACATGTTATGATTCCAGCTTTCCTAACCGGGGAGGTGCGTGGAGGGTGCCGTGCTAATTAGCATGCTGTCTGCCTCGCAGAGCGCCTTTGTGCTGTCTGTCAGCCTCCGCTTGGTAGATACTAAACACTGTTAAGGCAAATGATATCGTGACTGACAACTTAATAGACGTCTTTTTGAACTGAATGTGCTCCCCAGTGCTCCAGCCAGATAAAATTAACAGACGCCTTTGAGATCATCCTCTCAGGCTGAAGCTTTCGAGGGAGACGTGCCTGTGAGAGCTTCCCGAGTCACGTGAAAGGCATCAAACTCAGTCAAATTGAAGATTAGGGGATTGGCTGTTTGTCAGCAGGAATTGATGGGGAATGGAATTTCTACAGTTATTTCTGATGACACGTGGGAATTATGAGGGGTGGAGACAAATATGACTCCTGTTCATGTGAGTGGACCTCCAAATGCGGGGTTTGGTTAAAAATTGTCCCCCTAGGAAACTGCACACTTACTCTGATTACATTAAAAATACTTAAAATGCCCTTTTTTTCTCCTTTTATAGAAAAGATAGCTTTCAGGGCTCATAAAACAAAACTGCCAGATTAGGCTCAAAGTGGTGTTCATTCTGGACATGAGTAAAGGTGGCCTCTTTTTCACATCCAGCCCCTGCACCTTGCGTCTGGAATCCAGGTCACATTGGACCCAACAGGCTGCACATTCTCCTTTCTTGAGGCCTTTGCATGGGCTTTTTCCTCTGCCTGAAACAACTTCCCTTTCTTTTGGGTCTTAATGACTCCTTGTTATCTTTGAAGCATCATTTCAAATCCCACCTTCTGTGAAAGAGGTTCACACCTCTGATTTCCCCCAAAAGACCATTTCCTACCCCACATGCCTGCTGCCCCTTATCCATTCCTTGACAGTCTTCTCATCTTGGAATAGTTTAGCTGAGGAATTGTTCCCCAAACTGTAATCAGGACATGTCTTTACTAAACCCTCTGTAACCAGGCTTTTAGCACATGGTGTCACCTCAGTAAATATTTACCCAGTGGCTACAGATAGCTATAGATAGCTGGGTGAGTGGATAGAGTTCAGCTATGCCATCAGAGAGCCCTGATTCAAACACCTTTTCTGGCCCACAGGAGTGGAGGAACCACAGGGAAATCCACAACATCTTTGAGCCTAATATGGCCTGATCTGTATAAGGGAGACAATGATTTCTGAAGACATAGGGTTTTGGGGAGAAGTGAATGGTACAGTTGATGCTTGGCCCAGCACACATGGGACCTGTACACAGCCCTTGCTGAAAGGATCGTAGCTGAAGGCAGTGCTCAGAGAGAAGTTCTCCAAATGGTTTCAGCATGGCTGAATCATTGGAATAAGCAGACTCTCAAGGGGCTACTTAGACGAAATCTCTCTCAACTGAGCAGACACTGGTGGGTGGTGGGAAATGCAGCTTTGCTTTCCACCAGCTGAGGCTGGTCCTCAAGCAGCAGCCGGCCCCGGGCTGTCCAGCCCCCAGCTGGAGGACACTGGTGGCAAATTCTAACACATTTCCAGTTTTGTCTGCATGTTCTGCTCAGCCTTCTGCAATTTAACAAACTCTAGGCAAGATTCCAATGCCTCTTCCAAGCACAGGAGGGTTTCTTGGGTTCAAAGAATATCATTCCTGGAGCCGGCAGAACGATCTTTCCAACACATCCCACCCACGTGGGACAGATGGTGTTACAGAACATTCTGCCTGGTGGAAATCATTGCCCGTGAGTGAGAGTGCCAGCCTGCGTGATGGCCTACCATCTCAAAACACTGTTCCATAAGAAGCCTGTCTCGTGTCTGGGAGTGAGGTGGACTTGGACATGGGGTGACAAAGTGCTTGGAGCCACAGTGCAGACTCTGGGAAGACCTTTTCCCAGGACGCCCTGAGCCCACCTGTCACCCTCTGGTGAGGTCTAACTCCCTATGCTCCCCACTGGTTTAGAAAACTTGTTGTAAAAATACATATGAAGGGGCATGGAATCCATTGCAGAAATGAAAATCAACAAAACTGGAAACATTGAATTTAATAAGTTCAACTAAGCATATAATAACTTACAATAACCGGGATGCCCTAAAGTTGCTGAACACACGGCCAGGGAGGAGGAATTTAACTGTAGTTAAAACGCAGTGTGCAACACAGGTTGTTTTTATTAGGAAAAGGATATTATAGAAATAGCAAAATCTCAGCAAAGCGTTGTTGGGCTGTTACTGAAAAGCAGGAGGACTAGATCGCTCAAACAAAGCAGGAGAGAACAGGGCACACCCAGGGAAGCGGGTTGAGAGGGTGTTTTGGAGCAGGCAGTGCTGTGGAGACAAATGGGGAGCCCTTCCCTTCTCGAAGGCTGCTTGAGGGTTTGCTAAATAAAACAGGTAGATAATTCAGAGGAAGCTCAGTTGGGGAAAAGGAAAACTCAAAAGAAATTGTGTTGTACCTAAAATGTGGTTAAAATGACCTAGTAAATACTAGCAACACACAGAAGAAAATATCTTATTCCAAAAGAGTAATGGTACTGGCAATAAAAGAGCTTTAATTTAATGGGATGGACCAGTGAGGAAGGCATTTCTGGTCATTTGGGACATTTGTGTCAGTCCAGAATCTGAGACTTCCATCCCCACGCCACCATCCTTTCCCTCTTACACCACCTGCTCCCATTGCTCCAGCAACTGGGCTGCCCGGAAACGCAGCCCTGTTCACAGAACAGGTCCCCAGTCATCTGTGCATTTATTTATCAACATTCATTCACCACCTACTCCGCACTAAGCTCTGTTGCAAGTGCTGGATATACAGAGACAATGTAAGCACCTGGCACCATGGAAGGAACATGTTGACTGTCAATCTGTTGAGACAATTAATGATTGAATGAGTGAACGGATAAATGGATGGATGGATGAATGAGTTGATGTGGACACTCCCCTTCCCTAGCAGAGGTCACAGTCTGCTGTGCAGGAAGTGCACAGGAACGAGGAAGTGCAATGAGACACTTCAATGTATTCAGTAAGAGTCTGTGCAGGACTCAGTGGGTCCCATGGGGATGGGCTACTTCCCCTGGGAAGTCAGGGAGAACACCCCAGAGGAGAATGGAAGGACCCCTGAGGCTGAGCCTTCAAAGATGACCTTCCTGCCTCATACCCACCTTGTTCCTTGCCTCCAAATGCAGGCCTCACCCTTGAGGGAGTCCTTGCTCCCAGGGATGGGTCAGCTTCTCTGCTGGATACTAGGCTCAACTGCATGCATGGTTTGCCCCTTGCCCACTGACCCAGTCTATTTCTGGTCACTCTTCCCATGTGATCCAGCTGTGGTGCCAGTCCCAGAGTCTGGCTCCTGTGAGTTACCCGCACTCCCAGGGACACAAGAGAGTCCCCTGCAACATGACAAGTAGGTAGCTTGGCCACTTTAAAATCACTTTGTGTTAGTAACTGCCTAGTTTGCCCTTGAAGGGAAAACCAGGGGAAGTGAATGTAGCTCATTCCTGATAGCCAGTAACTCATAAAGAGGATCACAATAAAAACTAACCGCATGAGCTGGAAAGGGCAGGATCAAAGCAAGGGCGGAGGGGTCACCACATTGCTCATGAGGCTGCTCCTCACCTCCCACTGCAGCCCTTAGCTACCTCTGAGCCCCCCCCACCGGCTGCCTGGAACCTGTGAGGACCTTAGAGGGTCCTCTTGTTCCAGCTGGAGGCTGAGTGAGGATGTAAAAACAGTTGAGTATTGTCACCGGTCAACACAGAGAGCGCAGAAAACTCTCTCACTGAGCTGGAGAGATGGGGGCGGACCTCCTCTTTCTCCCTAAAGCCTTTAATTGCTAATGACTTTGAGTAGGATTTGTTAAAGCAATTCTTTGTGCTCAACCTTTTTCTTGTTCAAAGTCATTACTCACTGTGGTTAGTTTCGATGTTTGAGACAGCCCAGCCTGGCATATTCCCCATCATGGCACTTTATAAATGTTCATGCTGATTAGAACTTTTATTTTTCATAATGACCCACTAATGTAATGATAATGCAAGTAATAGTCCATATCTAATGGCTTCTTGTCCAAGGGCTGAGGGAATTCATTTAATGTATTTAGTGCCAAACCCCTAAAAGAAAACTATTTAAGCTGCTGCATTCGCTTATGCATTTTTATGAATCTCTGAGTAATAAAAGGGAATGGTTCATCTGGAAAGTTGGGAGAAAAGGAAGAAGTTCAAGTCACTTGTGCTAGCATTTTGATTGTCTACCTACTGTTCCCTTTTCATGGAGCTATTAAGAAACCTCAAGTTCTAGGTCAGCCTCAGGTTAAGAAGGCTCTGAGCAGGAAGCTGGGACTTTTGCAAAACGTGGGACTGTTCCAGATGCAGTGGCACAGGGACACCAGGCTTCTTGGTGGCCCACAAACAGGCCATGAGTGCAGCTGGTTGTTGTTGGGGGGGAGTCACTCATGGGGAGGGGCCAGAGAGAGGACTGCCCATGACCCTGCCTGCCTGCCCAGCCATCCTGAAAGACTGGACCTTCCTCCTCATAGAGCTGCACTGAGCAACGTGGAGAAGCTCGCAAGGTTACCCACACACCATCAGTCTTCTCTCCTTGTTGAGCCCTTTGTCCCCTTGGAAATGTTCATTCTTGGCTGTCCCTCCTCCCCGTATGTGCTCGCTTACGTATATTCTTCTACACTGAGCAGTAGCTTTAACTGTGCAAGAAGAAACTTTGGGTGTAGGTAAATGGATTTCAGACAACAGGCTAAGAAAAAGTTTGGTCTGAGGAACCTTCTGTGTCATTGAAATTACTTTGTAGATAGGGCCGGAGGCCTTCCTCTTCATCCATGAGTAGTGCTGCCAGACAAAATACAGAGCACCTAGCTAATTTGAACGTCAGATTGTCAGATAAACAGCAAAGTTTTTTTTTTTAGTAGAACCATGTCTCAACCATTGCATGGAAATACTTATACTAAAAAAAAAAAATCAATTGTTGTCTATCTGAACATTAGATTAGATGTTCTAATCTAACATTAGATTATCTGAACATTAGATTTAACTTGTTGTCCTGTATTTTTATTTGCTAAATTAGACAGCCCCACTCACAAGTCCTAGCTCTGGTACCATCTTGGGTTCCTGAATGTGGCCTAGGATGAGGTGTAGCCCCTCAGCAAAGGTAGAGGTGAGTACACGGTCCCAGGACTAACCTGAGAACTATTGCCTCCTCCTTTTGTCATCCTGTTACTTCAACTAAGAGCAGGTACTTACGGTCGTGTGCCCAGCCTTTGCTAGGTGAGGGGCACAGTGTGAGTCCCTGTCCCCATGCTGGGAGGAGTGAGCAATTCACAGTGATGGGAGCATAAGGTGTGGAATCAGAGCAGAGTTCAAACCTAGCTATAAGACTTTGGTCAAATGCTCCTCACATCAAGCCTCACTTTCTCATCCGTCAAATGGAGATGCTATCTACATCGCTGGGTGGTTGTGAGTTTTCACAGTGTATGGTGGACTCAGCAATGGGCCACCCAGATAACCCTTCAATAAAGTATGAGTTGCTTCAGATGCTAGGAGAACTGTTGGCAGAAACAGGTTTCAGCCGTCAGCCCCCTTTAGGCACTGCTTCAGCTTTAGCGAGGTACTGTGCCCAAAGCTACCCCCATTCCTAGGGTTGCGCCTACCAGTGGCTGATGAATGCAAGACTACAAAAGCCCACCCATCTCAGCCCAACCTAGGATAGCTGGGAAAGGGCTGTTCAAGCTCGTGAGCATCTTGGGGTTTGTTGGAGCTGCCTTTGGGGCATCACAGCTTCCCTTCCTCCTCTGCCCTTGCGTCTTCTTTTCCTTCTCTTCCCCAGATGTCGATCCCAAGGGCACTCCTAATAAAACATCCTGCACACTAAACCCTGTCTCAGAGTCTGCTTCTCAGGGAGCCCACCCTGCCACTGCATGGTGCAGTTCCCAGTACATAGGACAGGAGCTCAACCCATAGAAAGCATTAGTTACAACAACAAAAGAAAGGCAACAGTAAAGTCAAAATAGAATATTGATCTAATTTTACACGGCACCTCCTGCACCTGGTTCTTAGAAAGGGCCTCCTTCCTTATGGTGATGTCACTGACATTAGATTGTGATCTTCACAATGGAAGGCCTGTGCCTGTCCCATACCTCTCCTGGTGGCTGACACTGGGCTTGGAAAATGCTTGGGCCATGCATAGCTACTTGGTCTCAGAAGATCAGATGGAGCAATAAGCTCCTTTTGGACAAGTCATTTGCAAACATAAACAGCTTACGGAGAGTTTGCTTTTGAGCCTATGCACAGATGTAGGTGAGTGGTTCTAGCAGGAAAGTGAATGCTTGGCAATACCCTTGGCCTATAAAAGAAAGTCACATAGGAAGAGTGATGAATCCCCGGAAACCCTGGGTAACAGTGGGAGAGAAGCTCTGGGCTTGAGGCAGGGGCGAAGACAGACCACAGCACACCTAGGGAACTGGAAGAAGCTCCAGGTGTTAGGGGAGACGACTCAATAAGTGGCAGGCAGAGACAAGTGGAGATTGTGAGATGAACAGCCTGTGAGCCAGGCTAAGGCGTGGGATCCTTATGCACAGGGCGATGGGAGCTGCTGGAAGGATGTAGGCAGAGAGGTGTCTTGATCCAACCTGCATTGTAGAGAGGCCCTGCTGCCTGCAGTTGGGAGGATGCCTGGGAGGGTCCAGTGTGGGAGACAGTTGGAGACACTCACAGCTCTCTTGTGCACAAGCTTATCAACAAACCCGAAGCTGTTTATAGCTATAAATCATTTGCCCAAAAGGAACTTACTGCTCTATCTGATCTTCCAAGGCCAAGTAGCAAAGTGTTGCCCAAGCACTGCGTTTCCAGCCCCATTGCTCCAAGAGCAATGTTGGGGCCTCGGCCTACACAGCGGGGCTGGAAAGCCAGATCGGAAAAGAGACATTTTTATGAGGGACAATAAAGAGACATGCTGAGAGATGAATTGACAGATGAGAGAGGAGGAAGGAGTCTAAGCGGATATCCAGATTTTTGACTTTCCTTTGCTTCTCTGCCTACCCAGCCCATCATGCAAGACCCAGTTGAGCCCAGCCCCCACTCCTGAAAGCCTGCAAAGACGAATCCCTCGTTGACCTCCCTTTCTCCAAAGTTCCTACAAAATTATATCTGTTAGATTAACTATTAATTAATGTAGTAGTACTAATAATTAATGTATTAATTAATGTATTAAATTACATAGTTAGAACTCAGAATCCTGTTCTGATGTCCTTGGGAGCTTCTCCAGGGAGAGCTGGCTCTTGCCTCCCTGTCCCCCACGCTAGATCATCTCTTTATGGTTCTTTCTCAAACGGACCACACTCTTGCCTCTCTTGGAGTCTTTTCCCATGCAGTTCTCTCTTCCTTGAATACTTTCCATCTCTCTTGGCTTACCTGTCACTTTTGAAGAGTGGTCCCTCCAATGCACCCAGTTAGGCCACTTGCCCTGGGTGTATGTCCTCATAGGATCCTGTACTTCTTTGAACTTCTTCCAGCTATAGTTATTAAGGTAATTACTTAGTATAATTAGAGTAATTACCTATATAATTATTAGTGCTGTACTTCCAATACCTCACATAGTGCCCCCCACACACATAACAGCCACTCATTAAATAAATACTTGTTGCACGAATTTGTTGCTTGTGGACTAAACTGGCTACTCGGGCAGTCAGTGTTCACACTCTATTAGCCCAGTCTTATTTGTGAGAGGGAGCTATTTGAGGAGTTATTTACAATGGAGATGAAGCTATTGCATCCCTCAACCACCTGTGTCAGGATTAAGCATCAAGTTTACAAAGTTCTGTTTTACAGGTGGTCAGTCCCCTTGCGCTATAGGAAATTCTACTTTTCCTACCCCATGCTCAGTGGTGTTAGAGATAATCTACATACCCAAGACATAAATGTTTTATGATCCAAGAGATATTTAAAAACCCCACTATGTACAAGCCCTGGGACCAAGGTGTGTCCCTACACGCACTAAATTCAACTCGGACATTCCTAATAGAAGCTTGACTGCAGCCTCGTTGGCTATGGAGCTTTGGTGCCTGCCTAGTTTACACGATGTCTCAGAGAACTTGGTTTATGAGCATTTCGGAATTGCGTGGGGCTTATTAAACTCCAGTAGCAAAGGGGTTGAAATTTCAGCTTCCACTGTTGAGGGAGGGGTCCTGGCACTTGTCTCCTACACACTCATCTCAGCTCCCTTGGAGCCCTGTAGCCTGTGCAGGCGGGGCTGCTTTATAAAAACGTAGCGGGGGAGGAACAAGTGCACCCACTGGCACAGGGAATATGAGGGGCTGCCAGGCAGTTAAAAAAAGCAAATGGCCCTACACAAAAACATGAGCATGCTCTCCTGTTGACTGTGTAACTCTTCAAGGCTGGAGCCACCTCCCTATACTGGGAATTTGGCCAGAGCTGTGGCTCGGGCACTCTGCCCAGCAGCAGTGCCGAATGGGGCTGCCCCTCTAGTGCTGGTAAGGGCCCTGCTAAATGTTACCCACCAACTCGGGCAGCCAGTGCTGCAGAGAAAGCTATGAGGGCTGGGCGCACCTGTGTGTATGTTTGGCGGTGGTGGTGGGGGTTGTTACAAAGGAAATCAAAGGGGGCTGTTCTCAGAATTGTTACCTCACCTCTGAATTCCTTCTTTGAGCCTCATCCCTTTTGAGGATAAAGGGCCTGGGGACTTCTCAAAATTTCTTTGGACAAAATAAGAGCCTTGGCATGGAGAGTGTCAGAGCACGTGCCACCTGATGCCCGGCGCATAATGGGGGAGGCGAACAGAGAACTGTAATGACAGCCACAGGAGGTGAGAGAGAACATTGTGGTGGGAAGTCAAGCTGAGTCAGGACAGTGCTCTACAAGAAGGGGGCCAGTGTCAGAAAGAAGCTTTTCTGACCTCACTGACAGCCGCAGCCACGACGGATGCTACTTCATTCACTGACCCAGCATCTGCATGCTGGCACCTGCCACGGGCCAGGCACTGTCTGCACTCTGGAGAAAGGCTGGTGGACAAAACAGACAAGGAGCCTGCTCACAGGACTCTCATTCCCCCGGGGCAAGAGAAGGAATAAAAAAGTCAAGACTCTGACTCAGGTGGGGCAAAGGCAGTATATATAACCTAAACATTTGTACTCCCATAACATGCTGCAATAAAAAAAAGATTAAAATTAAAAAATAAAATGTCAAGACTTACAAAAGGTAATCTCAGGTGCGATCATTGTGATGAAAGGAATAAAGGTGTGATAGGACGAGTTGTGGGGCAAGGTCTTCAGGAAGATGTTCCGGAGGTCTGCGTGGAGGGTGAGTGAAGAAAAGGAGCTAGTCCTGTGACTGGGGGAAAGCATTTCCGGCAGGGGGAGCCGCTGGTTGGAGGTCCAAGGATGGACTGAGCTTGGTGAATCTGCGGAATAAACAGGAGATGAGTGTGACTGGGCTAAGGGAAAGTGGTGGGATGTGGACCATGAGAAGTAGTTTGGACTTTGCTCTAAGCGTGGTGGACTTCTGCCTTCTTTATGATCAGATTTCCTTTCTGAAGCTATCACTCTGGAAGCTCTATGGAAAGGAATTATAGGAGATAAGAGTGAAGAGATGGAGGAAAATTAGGGGGTTCTCGCAGAGGCTAAGGCAGGAGGTGGTGTTGGCTGGGGATGGGGTATTGGCAGGTGGAGGAAGAGAAACTCTGCATTTATGTCAGTGTAGACATGGCAGAACTTGCTGATGTATTATGTGTGATGGTCTAAGGACTGTTGCTCAGGCAAAGGCAGGAATCAAGGTGCCTCCTAGGCCGGGCCATTTTCTGAAATGGTGCTCATGAGGTAAGTAGCAGGAAATCAAAAGTTGGCTCCTGTTCCACAGAGGCGACCAGAAATGAGGAGTTTCCTGAATGGGAACAATAAATTATATCTGGTCAGGGGCTCGCCCTTAAGAAAAGAGTAAGTAACTCACATTCTAAAGCTGAGCATCCTTGCCTTCCCTTTCTCCCACAGCCAGGGGCTGGGTCTGGGGTACCCTGAGTGTGCCCAGGAATCGTTTGCTTGATGCATTGGAAAATCCTAGATGATAATGTCCCAGTGGCCACCATGCCACCATGCCTTCAACCCAGTTCACTGAACACTTGCTGAGTGTCCATTCTTAGCCAGCTCCCACCGTGAATGACCTCCACAGTCAGGGAACAACCACTAAGTCAAGGGATTCTGAAATTTCAAGACCATTATGATGGTTCACTGCAGTGAGATCATGATCTGTCTCAAAAACCACTTCTAAGTTAGGTCCAAGATACAAGAGTAAGAAGCTGACTTTATAACTACAGCCATGTTTTCTCTCATTATTTTTCTCCTTAGGACAGATTTATTCCCACCCTTCCTGGGGGGCAACCTTGTTCATCTTATTTTTGTCCTGCTTTCTCAGCATAAACACTTCATTTGGGTATATAATGTTCTTTTCATTCCATTCCTCCCTCACCGCACTGTCCCTCACTTCGTCTAGGACAGGGTGGTTAAGGAAACTGAGGGCATGGCAGGCACTGCGTATGACACCCTGAGAAGGTGTCTCACAGACTGCAGCCGCGGGAGTGCAGTGAGGGCCCAGCTGCTAGCCAGGGAGACGTCTTGCCTTGGCGCCGAGGCCACGCCTTCTGTGGATTGTTCCCAGCAAACGGCTGAGAGTGGGGATACCGAGGGACACCGAGGCAAACCCTCTCCTGAGAGAGGTGAGACTCTCTGACTACTGACTTCGACCTTAGGACACCAAAGATCTTGGCTTTGTCAGGTCCTACTTAGACCGCATGGCAGACTAGGACACTTTCTGCACAATGTTTTCTCCATCCCTCTTCCACCGGGATTATGCTTGTGTCAAAGTTTGGCCTTTTTGCCAGCCTTTTCTGGCTTCTTCCGTATTTTCCCTCATACAGGCATTTCCCTTAATGAGATCCTTACATTTTTAATCCTCCATTGGTATCTGCCTTTTGGAGGACCTGGACTAACCCTGCTAATGTCAGAGGGGGAAAAGGCTCTGCTAACCCTACCAGATACCAGCTGGGCAGCAGGACCAGTCTTGCTCCTGCCCTTAGTAGACAATACAGTGTGAAGCAGATTGGGTTCTGGAAATGTCTGATAGGGGGCATCACTGCTGAGAAATGAAGTTTTTTTTTAAAAAGTATATTTGAGGAAATGAGATTGAGAATTAACATATAACTGTTTATATAAATATCTCCGTTTTCACTAATATACAGCACACCAAATAAAACACTATCGATGACATGACATCCATCTTAAATTCAATTTAATAAGCCCTGCACAATTAATTCCATTTATCATTTCGTGTTCATAAGAGTCTTTTATACTCTTCTGACCCTAAATCAGTTCATTACTAGTATATTTGTGTGTTTTATTGCAGATAATATGCATGTCTTGTTCGCCAAACCAAATGTCTGGTGGCAATATGATTTCATGACTCAGGAGTTACTTTTCCTCCTGAGACAGTCACAACTCCATGGAATTCCATGGAGTTTTTCTTATTCTATGCTGGACTTTTCCAGGCCAGGGTTTACCGTCTGCCAGTTTCCTTTATCTATCTGTCCATTCATCCTCTTGCTTTCCTTTCCCTTATTTCTTTGTTTTCTAATTATCCCCAGAAATGTTAGTGTACATAGAAACCAAAATTCTCTTGGTCAACCAAAAGTTGTTCAGAAATAAGGATCTGCAGACCTCTACCAGGGGATGGGGAAAGATGATGGGTCTTTTTTGTCTGTATCCCTAACCCCGAACAACAGTTTTCAAAATAAGGCCAGGAATTCTTGGGGGAGAATCCTTGAAACCCTTTTAGGGTACACAAGGTCAAAACTCTTTTCATAAAAATACTAAGATACGATTTGCTTTCTTTGGTTAAGATAATTTATAATTGGAGAGGAATCACTGCATATGAGTCCTTGTCCAGATAATTGACACAAGCAGTAAGGGCTTATTCATTCATTGGTAATCTTATAACACACATTTATAGCATGTCTACCACATGCTAGGCCCCATGATCAGTACTGGGGAGAGCAAGGGTCACAGTCATCAATTTTGGGAATGTCTTAGGCATTGAGAGATTCTTCCACCTGGCAAATACTCATTCTATTTACCTCTAGGAGAAACTGACAACTCCATCAGTGGAGTTACCCTTTAAAATCATTAAGATCATGATTTCTCTTTTGAGACACAATGGTTGCCCCTGGGCACCATTCAGAGTCCACATTTATTTCAGAAATTCATCACAGTGCTTTTAACCTTCGAAGCCTTTTGCTGGGATGACTTATAAAGTTTGTTTTTTTTTATGGCAGTCTCTCCAACCAGGTTGTAAGAGATATAAGCACTGTAATTCCAGGCAATTATTCTCACAACAGCATGCACTCAAGTTCATACTACGAGAGGAGATGCTTCTCTTTCTTTTTCCAAAAGAATCAGAGGCTCTATTACCTACACAGTATCACAACATTTGGTGTGTGAGCTATTCAGTCAACAAGTTGCTTTTCCTTCACAACCTGAATCTGAAAAAGAACTAATATGGAGATAACTCAAAGAGCTACTAGTAGAACTACCATTTGACCCAGCAATCCCATTACTGGGTATCTACCCAAAAGAACAAAAGACATTCTATAAAAAAGGCACCTGCACTAAAATGTTTATAACAGCACAATTCAGAATTGCAAAGATGTGGAAACAACCCAAGTG
>VBSM01000272.1:1534242-1560863 GCA_008086735.1 Cheirogaleus medius
AATATACATAACCTAAACATTTGTACCCCCATAATATGTTGAAATTTAAAAAAAAATTTAAAACAAAGAACTGCTCTTGTCACTACATTGATTGACTTTCCCCCAACTCAGTTAAAGCTAAGAACTGATTATGTGTCTCACCTTGACAACATTAGATACCCTTTCCTTCCCTCTCTCCCCAGTGTCCCTGTCTTCTCCCCTCCTACTTCCCCCACTCACAGTCTTTCTCTATTTTTCTGCTTGAGTTGTATATACTATGTTTCCAGTCTTTTGCCAGGCCATATAGCAAACTTTTTTTATCTTAGAACACTTTAGCACTCTTAAATATTAACTCCAAAGACTTTTAGTTTTTGTGGGTTATACCTATTGCTATCTAGTGCATTAATAATTAAAATGGATAAAATTTAAAAGCATATATGAATTCAGTTAAAAATAACAATGATATTCACATATCATTGACCAAAATATATATGATCAAAATATGACCAAAATAACATACTTTTTATTAAAATAACAATATTATCAAAAAATAAAAAATAGTGGGAAGAGTGGCATTGTTTTACATTTTTGCAAATGTCTTTAATGTTTGGCTTAATAGAAAACAGCTGGATTCTCATATCTTCTGCAGTCAATCTGTGCAGAATCACATTATATAGCCTCTGGAAAACTCCTCTAGAGAGAATGAAAGTAAAGAAAGCAAATACTATCTTAGCACTTTTATAAAAATTGTTTTGACCTTATGAACCCCTGACCTGGTCTCACAGACCCCCCCTGCAAGTATTCTTGGCCCTATTCTGAGAACTGGTATGCTGGGTTAGAAATATTAATACATGCCCCAGCATCTTCCCTGCCATCTGGTAGAGGACAGACACTGAAAGATATTTACATCCCAGTACAGTCTTTGCTATCCTAGAGATAAGCAGGGGCTATAGGAGGACAAAGATAAGGACCTAATTCAGTCTTGGGTATGTATGTAGGGGCGTGTCAGGGTCCCTGAGTCAGTGGTGCCTGAGCTGAGCTGAACTGGGCAGGCAGGAGTGCAGACATGTGGATGAAAATGGAACCGTCGTATCTGATATGCTGAAACTCAAAACTGATCATGAGAGTGACCTAGGGTATTTGGCTTGCAGCTTTATTATAATTATATATTTGGTGGGCGGGAGGAGGAGGTTTTTTTTTCATATCCTCTGCGTCTGATATTCCCTAGCTTCCCAGGAAGGAGCCAGAGCTGGAAAAATGCAGATAACAGTCCACATAAATAAGCAGTGAAATTGGCCTGCCAGAGCTTTCTTTCTGAAGCATTGAGAAGTAGGCGAGCATTTTGCAGTGAATATACTGTGAACCAGATAATTGCCATCCATCGTTCTGAACATCTTGGAATCCAAGGCATGAAATGGAACTTGCAATAAAAATGTATCACACATTTGCTACCTTCTAGAACAAAGTTGATAGCATAAGCCACAAGGATTTTATTTATTAGTTTGCCAGGAACGAAACAAAAATATGGTGTTTCTATCTGAGGTTAAGAGGAATTTGTACTTCAAATCTTCTCATCCAATTTAAATATAGCATTCTAACAGATTCTTCGATGGGTGTGATGATTAGTTTGTGATGTGTCAACTTGGCTAGGTTATAGCACCCAGTCACTTAATTAAATACTAATTAACATCTATAATCTCATGGGTTTTCAATAATATGGGTGCATCTAATCAGTTGAAGAGCTTTAAGAGCTAAAACTGAGGTTTCCCAGAAAAAAAGAAATTCTACCTGAGGACTGCAGCATCAACTTTGGCCTGGTTTTCTAGCCTGCATGCTTGCCCTGTAGATTTCAGATTTGCTAGTCCCTAAAAATGCCTGAACCAATTCCTTAAAATCCCTCTTTCTTTCTTTCTTTCTTTCTTTCTTTCTTTCTTTCTTTCTTTCTTTCTTTCTTTCTTTCTTTCTTCTTTCTTTCTTTCTTTCTTTCTTTCTTTCTTTCTCTGTCTCTGTCTCTCTCTCTCTACATACAATCTCCACATATGCATATATATGTACATCTACACACACATATAGACATAGATATAGATATATCTAGAGATATCCTACTGGTTCTGTTTCTCTTGAGAACCCTGACCGTTCCCCAGTGTTTTAGTCTGTGTGTGTTTCTGTAAAGGAATACCTGAGGCTGGGTAATTTATACAGAAACGAGGTTTTATTTGGATCCTGGTTCTGCATGGCACTGGCCTTTGGTTCTGGGGAGGGCCTCAGGAAGCTTCCGCTCACGCTGGAAGGCGAAGGGAAGCAGGCATCACATGGCGAGAAGAAGGAAGCTAGAGGGAGGAGTGAGGTGCCAGGTTCTTTTCAACAATCAGTTCTCACAGGAACTAACAGTGAGAACTAGGGAGGACAGCACCAAGCCTTTCATGAGGGACTCGCCCGCCCCCACAACACAAACTCCACCCACTAGGCTTCACCTCCAATGTTAGGGATCAAATTTCAACGTGAGATTTGGAGGGGAGAGATATCCAAACTGTGTCACCCACTCAGCTTCAGTCTTGGCTGTGTGTCTTCTTGCACCCTGCCTAACACTTGGCCCAAGCTTGACCCACAGGAGACGGAAACAAAAGCATGCTGTCGTGTTGATCTCTGGTGGGGGGAGGGTTGGCCAGCCAGGGTGAGAGTCTCACTTCTTCCACGTAGGGCTTTTTGTGAGTTCCTCAAGCCCTCTGATCCTCTGCTCCCTCTCCATGAAGTGGAGCCAAGGCTGCCCTCCCACAGGGGTGCTTGTGAGGACTCGACGAGACCCCACTGTAAAGCCGGGCGCACAGTAGGCCCTCAGGAGTGACAGCTCCTGACTGGCTGTGTGATAATTCTGGGCTGACAGTGGCAATTACAGAAAGAGTCTTAGATAATTGCATTCATTAGCATAAATTCCAAAGTAAGTTAAGGGCTGGTTTTAGGGGTTAAAGATGTTTAAAATGCAGTGTATGAGATATTGAAGTAATAATGATCTTGGGGAATTATAGATATAACAATTTAGAACACTCTTTAGTCCAGTGATGTTGTTCAGTAGGTAAAACATTTTGTAAGGAAAATGAGTTGGCTTGAGCAACTGAATGGGAGCATTAAACAATGACAGTCCTTCTTTCGCCCCTTCTTATTCTAAGTGATCTTGTCCGAATGACTCTCAATCTTCTTCAGAGACTTTATCTAATCCTCCCAGCCCTGGGGAGTTAAGCCTTGGGCTCTGTTAGGTCTCCATCCCCCCAGGAGATGGGCTACATCATGGGCACATCTATCTGAGACACTGGGTCCCATGTAGGGCCTGATCCCAGCCTGTGGATATTGAGGTTCAGAATTGAAAAGCTTTTGCTGGGGGCTATAAGGTGCTAGTTACCAGTGAGTCAGCTCTAACTCAGGGCCTCATTTGACCTTCCTCCCAACAACCTTGCAGAATAGGTATTATTTCCACTTCATAAAGCAGAGTGGAGGTCTGGGAAAGTTGAAAGACTCGGCTAAAATGTCTTGTTAGTATGTAGTGTTGGGACTTTGAAATTAAACCCAGTACCCCTTGCACTCAACCTCAGGGTCTGTCTTAGAGTGAGCTTTTGCCATTTGGCTTTATCCAGATGGTTTGTGTAGAAAATCCCACTTTTGTAAGATTACGTGGCACCCCAGTGCACAATTCTTCCCAGCCCTGCACCTGGCTCACGTGCCAGCACCCAATGGGATGCTGGCTCATAGCTCATCCCCAGGCTGGAGCAATTTAGTTAATGATATTGAGAGTGTCCAGACCACAAATAATTGAGTATTTAAAGATAAAAAAGGATAGATGAAAGGAATGGAGAAAATAGGAATGATGGATTGATGGATGGGTGGATGGATGAAAGGAAAGGAGGAAAAAAGGGAGAAAAGGAAGGAAAACAATGCTCTGCTCCCACTGAAAGCACCTACCAGGTAGTTAAGGATTAATGACTCAGTCATCTTTTCTTCAAATACTTTTTCAACACAATTAAAACAGTGAAATGTAAGTCTCATTTGTGGATTTTTGCATGTGTGAGTCATACACATGGGATTTGTATTTAAAACTCTCTAATTGGTACCTCTAGCAAGCTATATACATTGCCTCTAATTAAGTGATGGTAAATGTCACCCTAAGATTTGGGAGGCACACCCTCTTTCTATTTGGGTGACATAGAAATACCTACTCGCTGAAATCAAAGTGCTGCTAACTGCTCCAGGTATTGGGGGTGCTAGCAAGGCAGAGGTGTGCTCACCTCGTTTACCAGTGACCTACTATGTGCTGGGCACTGTGCTGGGAATTGGACATCATGACTAGGGCACTGCTTTCCCCTCAAGGGGCTTGCAGTTCCACAGGAAAAAAGGACAGGACAATAGCTAATGGCAATGCAGTAGATCTGTGGCATAAGAGTGACACTGGGGAACAGAGGAGGGCACCTGTAGGAGCAGGAGCTGGAGCTGAATCTCGAAGGACAAACAGGCAGCAGTCAGGAGTAGGGAATGTGAGCAGAGTAGACAGCACACTGAGGGTAAAGGCAGGGGGGATCAAGGGAGCTGGGACCTTGGGTGGCCTCGTCTGATCTTGTAACGGAGGACAGAAGAGCTGCTGAAGGATCCTAGGCTAGGAAGTGCAGGATCCCCTTCTTCAGCTCTGCCATACCATGCCACTTCAGTACTGCTTCTTGCCTCTGCCTCGTCTCTTTACCATGATGGAGAGGGATCCTATCCCTGCCTCACTCTAAAGCAGGGAATAAAAATATTTTTAAAATGCTGTTATAATTATTATAGTTAGGGATCATTTTATTGCAAGAACAGACACCTCCTCAAACCAATACAAATAAAAAATAGTGGTTGAGGGAAGAACTACTGAAGGGTTTTCTTGGCAATTGCAGATACCCAAAAATAGGCTGATGAGTATTGAAGGGTAAGCAGGGCCTGGGCCTAGAAAGCAGGAGTGCAGGACCAGCTTCTAAGTCTCCTACAGCCACTTTGGGTGCGTTTCTTCCCTGCCTATCTACTCCCAAATCTTATGTCCCCTGGGAGATCGATTTTCTCTGATTTTAATGGATTTTCAGCTTCCCCTAAACTTTGAGTGATCATTGCATGAATGCCACCCCAACTCCTTATGAACTTTCACATCAAGATCTCAAGTGCCCATTGCCAAGCAAACTATTGTTTCTGGGCCTGTTCAATGGAAATTTCAAGACAAAATCAATTGGCCCAACCTACTACACCCATCAGTTCCCCATGGGTCCAATATCTACCCCCGTGTAAGCAGTTCTACTAGGGGATCAGGTCAGCAGGGGAAGTTGAGCATGGCAGGCAAAAACACCAGCCTGACTTCTGGAATAATATACCTACTAGAGTATAGTTAACCTCGCTAGAGCATTTTGCAGTTAGGAAAGCATGTTTTTTACTCCTAGTTTACTTTTACCCAGGGAGAAGTATTGGCGTTCTGAGGATTCAGGGGCTAGCAGCGGCCAGAAGGGTCAACTTTAGGATGAAAGCATAAAGATTCAAAAGGTGAATCATCAGCCAGTTGGCCCTGCAGCTTGGATGGGGAGCATTAATGTACTTTTCAGAGGTAGAAGCAAAGAGAAGAGAGCTGAGGGGCTCTCCTGAGAAATGCATCTGTGCTCTAGTTAAAGGCGCATTGTGGGGGCAAGACCTAATTTCTCTGTAAATGGAGCAGAAATATCACACTGGTGTTTCCTCTGCATGAGTGCAAAAACACAGGCATTTTCCAGATGCTGAAACATCATGGTAAAGAGACAAGGCAGAGGCAAGAAGCAGTACTGAAGTGGCATGGTATGGCAGAGCTCAAGAAGGGGACATGGTTTTGTAAAGAACTAATGAAAAGTCAGTTCTTCTGAAGTGGCATCCAAGTGGAGCAAAGCCTGAGCTGACCGGCCTCCGTCTATTGGAAGAAAAAGGCACAGCATTTTGTTCAGGGAGAGGAATCGCTTCTTGGCCTTTTGGCTAAGATCAAGTGTTCAGGGAGAGAACACCAGGGGAAGGAACAGATTAAATAAAGAATAGCAGCCAAGCCACAAGCATCAACACCTACTGCTTCTTTCTGGAAAGAGATGGTTCTCCAGCACCCCATGAGGCCAGGGTTTGGAAGCAGCTCGTGGATGATTTCTGTGCATGCCAATAGGCCCTGGGTAATATGAGTGCTGTCCATCAGCCCAGCCCTGTGGCTGGGCCCTCCCTCAAACTTTATTCTCCAGCCAAACCTAATTATTCACATTTCCCCCAAAGTATATTAAGTGCTTTTACTACTGGGCCTTTGCCCATTCACATTCCTCTGTCTGGAGCCCTCCACATCCTTTATCCCTGCTTAATTCCTACTGCTCATGACTTAGAATCTGCTTTCTCCAGGAGGTAATCCTGAATTACTGTGGCTAAGTTAGTGCCTCTCTCTTTTCTATCGTACTCTGCTCATCCCTTCTTACCTACCTCTTACTATCACTGGTTGTCATGGATCTCACTCTAGTCTGAGAGTCCTTTGAGGATAAAGACTGTTCTTGGCCCACACTGATTGAGATATAATTTACACATAATAATATTTACCCTTTTTAAGTGTGAAGTGGGATCAGTTTTGACAAATGCACCCCACGTAGAAGTGCAACTAACACCACAATCCAGATGTTCCCTTGTGCCCTTTTGTAATCTAATCCTATCCTACCCCCAAGTGCTAGTAACTACTGATCTGTTGTTATTTGTCCCTATACTTCTGCATTTTCTGGAATGTCATATGGATGGCATCAAATAGCATGCCGGCTTTTGTGTCTGACTTCTTTCACTTCATTTCACCAGTGAAATTCTTTGGAGATTCATCTATCTTGTCACATGGCTCAGTAGTTGATTTCTTTTTATTATTGCCAAGTAAATGTCCATTATCTGGGTATCTTGCAATTTGCTTTCCCATTCACTCGTTGATGACCATTTTAGTTTCTAGTTTGGCACTACATATTCTGAATAAAGATTCTATGATCATTTACATACAAGTCTTTTTGTGTAATTTATGTTTTCATTTCTCCTGGGTAAATTCTAGGAATGAAATTGCTTAGTCATTTTAGAAGAAACTGCTGAACCATTTTCCAAATTGCCTGTATTATTTTATATTCTTACGGACGATATAGAAAAGTTCCAGTTTCTTCACATCTTCATCTGAACTTGGTATTGTCAGTTTTATTTTAGCCATTCAAGTGGTGATGTGGTGATGTCCCATTGTGGGTTTAACTTACTTATCCCTGATGACTTGATGTTGAGAATATTTTCATGCTTTTATTTGGTGCTCATATACTTATTTTGGTGACAGGTCTCTTCAAATTTTTGCTTATTTTTAAAAATCAGTTTGTCTTATTATTGAATTACAGGAGTTATTTATATGTATTTGGGGTATATATTTATGAGATTATGTTTTACACATATTTTTCCCAGTCTGTAAAATTTTACGAAAAATTTTTTTGTTTTTCAAAAAATAAAAACTTATAATTTTTACAGTTTGATATTATAAATTTTATCTCTTATGGCTCATGGGTTTCTTTTTTTGACCCTTCTAATCTTTCCCTAACCCAAGGACACTATGACTTCCTTTTATGCTTTCTTTCAAAGGCTTTATTAATATAATTTTACATTTAGGACTACATTTACATTTAGAACTACTCCTACGTTTAGAACTATGATCCTTTTGGAAATAATTTTTGTGTATGGTCTACAGTGTGACTGAAGTAAATTTTTTTGCATAAGCTATCCAAATTTTCCAGCAGCGTTTAATGGAAAGACTAACCTTCTCCCCATTGAATTACCTTGGAACCTTTGTCATAAATGATGCAACCATATATATGTATCTATTTCTGGACTCTTTGCTCTTTCTGTTGATCTACATGTCTATCTTTATGTCAATACCACACTATCTTGATTAGGGTAGCTTTGCAATGACTATTGAAATCAGGTAGTGTAAGTCCTCTAACTTTGTTCTTATTTTCCAAAATTATTTTGGCTGTCAGGTCTTTTGCATTTTTATATGAATTTTTAAATTAGCTTATACTTTAAAAAAATTCTGCTGGTATTTTGATTGGAGTTGCATTAAATCTATGGATCGATTTTGGGGGAAATTTACATCTTTACTATATTGAGTCTACCAAATCATGAACACTATTTATCTCTCCATTAAAACCTCTCCAAGTCTTTAAATTCTTTCATCACTTAGAGTTTCCAGTGTACAGATCTTCCATATATTTTGTGAAAGTTATTATTAAGTGTTTCATGTTTTTGATGCTAACAGTATTTTTCAATTTAAATTTCCAATTATTTATTCCTAGTATATAGAAATAACATTGATTTTTATATATTGACTTTCTATCCTGTGATCATCCTAAACCTCTTAATAGTTCTAGTAGCATTTTCGATCTCATAGAATTTTACAATGATGATCATGTTCTCTGTGAATAATGACACTTTTACCTTTTCATTTCCATTCTGACATTGTTCTTCTTGTTGCACAGGTTAGAACCTCCAGTACAATGTGAATAGAAATAGTGAGGTTATACATCCTTGTATTCCTCTGATCTTAGGAGGAAAGATCCACTCTTTAACTATTAAGCATGATGTTTTTTTGTTCAAGTTCTTTATCAGATTAAGGAAGTTGTTTTCTATTTATCATTTGTAATAGTTTTAATTTTAAATGGATATCAAATTTTGTTAAATTCTTTTTTCAAGGACTTTTTTTGCATTTTACCTCAATGTTTTCTGTATATTTTAAATACTCCATAAATATTTGTCTAATGCATGAAGCTGGGCTAAATATCTCTGAAAGTGCAAGGCCACACTTAAGCAGGCCATGAGATGGGTGGGGGACTTACGAGTGTTTGAATGCCTACTCTATTCCAGCGTACTGGCTTACGTCATGCAATTTTCTCAGCCATCCTGAGAAATGGGCATCTGCATTTTACAAATAACAAATGAATAATGGATGGAATTATTTAAAAGCTATAACATGGTTGAGCTGCAGAGAAGAAGTCCTAGGCTTCATTACTCAATAGAAATAAAAAGGCAACCATTGAGTTCAGAAAACAAAAAAAAACATACAAAGGAGGCTGCTTCCAAATATAACGCAAGCTAAAATGGAGCACGATTCAGCCATCTGATGGAGCGAAAGAACAAAGAATCCAGTTGGTGTGGATGCAAGGAATGTTGTCCTTGAGATGACCATTGGTTACTAAGAAGAAAATAAATTCTTGTATAACACTTGCCACAATAATCAAAATAATGTAAATTTAGGTTATTGGTTTGCAACCCTGGTGATTTAATCAATAGACAAAGCATAGAACACCTAATTTTGCTTACATATCAAAAATACAAATCTTTATCAACCTTGACAAAGCCAAAGTTCAGATAGATCCGAGGGAAGTTAGAACGTGGAAGAGAAGAGATAAAACTTTAGGGATGTTAGCATTCTTATTTTCCAAATGGCAACATATAAATCCCTCTGAACTTCAGTTCAACACCTGCAAAATGAGATATAAAGTATTACTTAAGGGGGTTGTTGTGAGAATTAACGAATGTATGTGTGTAAAATGCCTACTATGTGGTAGGTACCCGGCTACCTGTAGCAATGATAGAGAAGAATGGGGGGGGCAGGCCAGTGGCTAGAAGGAAATCAGTCCATCTCCACTGGGGGAGGGATGACTGCAGCTTTAAGGCTGGTCTATAAACCACCTCTCCTCCAGACACTGTCACTGCCCAGAGAGCAGGTGGTGAGTCTGAGCAATGAAAGGGCAGAGGCTGTGTCTAGCACAGGACATCTGAATGACAGGACAACCCTGTAGGTGGCATCATCACTACCATTCCACAGCTGTGGGAATTGAAACTCCAAGAGCACCTGACTCACCTAGGCCCAGCAGCAAGTGGCTAAGCCAGGGCAAAACCAGGAACGGTGCCTCTGGATCCCGTTGCCTGCCACAGAGCCAAGTGGCACAGAGAATCTGAAACACTGGGTGAGCTCCTGGCATGTGCTCTGTACGAAGTTCTAATGAATAGGCCCCTAGGTTTAATTAAGAGGGAAAAAAAAGATTAATTGTTTCTCCCAACAGCTGCAAATTATTTACATTGCATTTGTGTTGATGGCTAATAAAAGAGCAAAGGAGTGTGGGGACAGCCCAGGGTGGCTGTAACTCTTCCAGGGTCCATAATGAAGTATTGGTCTGAGTGCCAAAACCTGAGAATGCATGAGCTTGCCGCCCCTTCCACACCTGCAGTGAGCAGAGATACTCTCCACCCTGGGCACGATCCAAGCACAGAAATGGATCTCAGGGGCCAAGACCTGGGAACAGCAAGGCCTGTGTCTCTGCCCCACTAGACTGCTTCTTGATTAGTTTGTGAGTGCTGTGGAATGGGTGAGAGGAAGCAAACGGTGGCCCAGGCTGAGGCTACCACCAGGCCTGGAGCAGCTCTTAACTGACCTTCTGAAGGATGATGGGGTGGGAAGGGGAGAGCAGTCACTGCATCAGAGCTGCTCTCAATTGTATGAGCTCTTGCTTTGCTATGGCTATTGAAATCTTTGTAATGCAATATGTAAAATATATACAGTACAATGTGTATGACATGTATATTACAATGCACATGTGTGTGCACATGCTTTTTGGATATCACAAAGTAGGAACGAGTTTCTGATTTTCTCACTAATTATTGACCATGTGATCGCCTTGGGAAATTCACACCTCATGGAAGTAGTTTCTTCATCTTTATAGTGATCACGCCTGCCTCACAGGTTGCTGTGGGGAGCATTGCCTACGTGACCACACCTTTTAACCTGTGAAGCAGGGTGTGAAGGCTGCCATCGGAACAACTTTGATTATTCTAGGACCCCCGATAACCTGTTGTTTTGTTTCTAAAACACCTATTCTGCACTCAGACTTCTGTGAGGGTACGTGGGCAGCTAAAAATATGAGAAGCCGAGCAACTCACCATCAGATTAATGTTTTAGAAAGATCATTCTTGATACCAGCGTGTACTGACATGGGACAAGAGTTCCTACCGAGAGACCGGCCGCTACAGCTATCCAGACAGGAGTCAGACAAGACACACCAAGGAGAAGGAACTGACGGAGACCTGACATTCACCAGATGAGATTCTCACCTGGGAATATTACACCAAATCTTGGTGCAAGTCTTATTTCAATTACCTACCCTTCATTAGCACCTGCAGACATAAGTATATTATATTCATTCACTAGGGCTGCTGTAACAAACTACTACACACAGAGAATCTTAGAACAACAGAAATGTATTGTCTCACACTTTGGGAGACCGGAAGTCTGAAACGAAGGTGTGGGCAGGATCTCCTTCCCTCTGAAGGCTCTTGGGGAGGATCTGTTCCAGGCTGTGTCCCAGCTCTGGTAGTTCCTTGGCTTGTGGCAGCACAACTCCAATCTTCTCATTGCATTCTCCCTGTGTGTGTGTCTATGCCACAGTTTCCCCTTTTTATAAGGACAGAGGGCATGTTGCATGAAAACCCACCCTAATGACCTCATTTTAACTTGATTACCTCTATAAAGACCTACCCCCAAATATTCCACATTCCAAGGTACTGGGCGTGAAGACTGCAATCTTTCCTTTTTGGCAGCACACAATTCAACCAATAACATATATTTGATATGTACTATAAGTGTATTAATTGTTCATTAGATAACGTGGGCTGTCCCCACACTCTTTTGCTCTTTTATGAGCCATCAACACAAATGCAATGTAAATAATTTGCAGCTATTGGGAGAAACAATCGTTTTCCCCCTTAATTAAACCCAGGGGCCTATTCATTAGAACTATGTACAGAGCACACGTTCAGCTGGTCAAATGATTAAGGAGCAACTTAAGTTACTAGATAATTTAGACCATTTAGATAGACACAGTCTTTAAGCAATCAGCAAATATTTGCATATTTGTTGCATCTTTACATATATATTGTTACCTATATGCACATGTATGTATGTATGTACGTAAAATGAAGTAACTGTTCCTAATGGTGGATCAGATTAGGTTGATGTCAGAAATCCCAAAAATCTGGTGGTTTATTTACTGATAACGAAATTTAACTCTGAAACATCTATCAATAGATAGTAGCATTTGAGAATTAAAGCTTTCAATCAATTCTTAATAATATAGATCTATACTGGGCATCCAGAAACAGAAATATTGGGATTTTGGTGAAGTGAAAGATGCATGGTCTTAGAGACGAAAGGCTGTGTCTGTGTCTGGGGGCTGCCCCTTGACTGGCGTGTGCCTGGGTGGGTTGTTGACGCTCTCTGCACTTCTCTGAAGCTTCACTGGGTATAAAGGGAACTAACATGCTCTATGTCCCAGTTCTGAGGGATTTATATGGGATTGATGGATGAGAGCCTATGATTGGGCAAGTGTACAATATTGATACTATTATTATGGATTAGTTACTCAAATGATATTTTTGTTTGTTGTGTTTTTTCCTGTTCTTTTCTAGTCAACAAGCACAAGCCATGGATCGAGACTTCATATCATGGAGTCATAACTGAGAACAATGACACAGTCATTTTGGACCCACCTCTGGTAGCCCTGGATAAAGATGCACCAGTTCCTTTTGCAGGTGAGGTGACGGCTTAGCGTGATTGGGCTTGGCTCTCTTTGGACATGTGTTGGGAAACCTCCACAGAGCCCAGGCTGGGGCTTTACAGCTATTTATAGCTGTGCATCTCCTAGATCAGACTTTGATGTTGAAGTTGTATGCCTCTTCTTATTTCTGATATGGGTTCTGTCTCTCCTTATTTTTATTTTTTCCTTCACGTAGTATACAATGTAAGACCCCTGCTTTTTGTTCTGAGGGGTGGTAAATTGCTGAACTGACCCTGGAGTTGGAGAAGTTGGGCTAGTAAGATTCTTAGGGGAGTTTTCCCCTAGAGAGCTACCCCATAGACATAAGATGTGTGACCTTCTGTTCCCATTACCCACATATCATGGATAGGTGGAGACTTGTAGCTTGGTAAATTGGCAAGAGAAAAGGGAAAGGGAATAGGACCAGGAAATATTTGCTAAGGGTGGGACAGGGTCCTGCCCTTGAGTTTCCAAGTGGGTGTGGCTTTTAGAGGGGACTCCGAAGGCAGTGCCATGCTGCCCTCTGCATCTGGTGGCTAGAGAGCCTTCTCACTGTCATCGAGATTACCCTGCTTCCTATTCTGTCTTCCTCAAGGGCCAGGCCCCAGGAGGGGTGGGTGAGGAATACGACTAGATCGCGTGTTTCCATGGATTTTGGCAAAGAGCAGGACGGGTGATAGCAGCAGCAGGAGGGATTGGACAAAGGATTTCTGAAGATGCCTGCATCATGAGTAATATTGTTAACATTTTATAACTGTCAGGAGAAAGACAGGAAATTTAATGAAGGTTTTCAAGATTTCTGGAAGATTGCTTTATGATAGATGGGTGACAGGCTGAGGTTTTCACCATTATGAAGTCTATTTTTTCTGACAGTTTGTCTGCTACATTATGAGCTACTTGGGCAGAAAAAATAGGCTATTTTGCACTTCTAAGAGATAAGCTCTGTGGAGACCTCTTTTTTCATTACAGATTATTATAAAGTAAGGAGAGAATGAGTGGGTTAAATGGGGAAATCCAGCAGTATGTGAAGATAAACCCATAAGCATTGTTGCAGAGAATGGGGGAGATACTCTTGACTCTCAGAAGAAAGCTTTGTCTTTATTTTATGTAGAATGAGAGCCATCAAGGGTACCTGTGATTTCCATGGTGTTTAGAATTGGGGCATTTCCATACCTCCCCCAGCCATCTTCAGAAGTGCAACTGAATGCCTCTTGGAAGTATAAGCCCCGTGCTGTCTTTTCCACAAAAGATGAGGCACCTTCCCCAAACCTTTGCCAGCCTAGGAATACTCCAGCACACCCCCTTCTTGGACATAGCTAATATGGTACCAGGCTTAATTGGCAATTCTTAGCAACCCCTGGAAATTAGCCTTTTAAATAAATATTAGCAAAAATGTTTGGATCATGAAAATGTTTGGCTTGGCATGCACTGTATGCTTAAAAAAGTAGAGACAAACGTTTAGAAATTGGGAGATTTAGCATAAAAATGCAGGATTCTTGTTTATCTTGTTGTTGAATCAGATTTGATATACAGAGCTGAGGGGTGGCTTCCTCCCCACTCTGAGTGGGTGCTCCCGGTTTCCTTCGGCCCCTTCTCTCACGGCCTGTGCTCAGAGGCCCTTCCATGAGGTAGGCCTCTCATTCACTTCTCCATCACAGTGACAGAGAAAACCAAGGACAGATTAAAGGGAAAGCAAACAGATGTCATTAAGTCATTTCAGTGTATCAAGGCCAACACTTTAAGAGATGAGGATTGTGTCTGATTATGTGTTACATCTACCCTTTATGTAGTCCTACACTCACCCAATAGTGAACAGGGACACTGATTAGTTGAATAAGCTGTTCTATAATAAAGTTATAAGCTCTCTAATATGCAGACTAGGATAGAAAATTAAAAACCTCAAGCAAATCTGATATTTGAAAGTTTGGATTTGTGAAAGATTACTTAACTATCTTGGTTTTAGGACTAAAGGAAAATTACAAATTTTATCTGAAGATTCACCGAAGAATTTCCTTACATTTCAAACCATGACATTCCTTTAAACTTGAATTTGTATTCTAACTATTGGATATGCCCACAGTTGTTCAAGCACATCTTGAAACTGATGTTTACTTCTAAGCCAAGCCCTAAATAGATTTTTCCATCTGAAGAAAATTCCTATACTCCTCCTATTATTTGCAGATGCCTTAAAAAAAATCTAGCTTAATGCATCAAAATATAATCCTCCAAGCTCTTAAGAGTAAAAAATAAAGGTGCTTTTTAGAATGGCCAAAGCTATTTTTCTCAGCGTTATTTATGATCAACTCTAAGACAGGACACAGGCACTAGCCATACATCCATGCTGTAGGCGTTTATTTTAAAGCATTTATCTTAAAAAGAAAATACTGAAGATTTATTTCAGATCTCTATCATTCTCATAAAATTGAAAAATTCATATCTGCCAGCTCCATCACTCCTCCAAGTCAACTGAAGCTTTTAGGCCCCCCTTATCAACTGCTGCTGTATTGTGTCAGTTTCCCCGCCCTTTCCCAGTGGTCTTTATTTCCAGTTTAGCCTGTGAGGTGAGCTGTAAGCTTTGCAGAAGACAGTTTCATCACATTATTTGTGCCCTGCCTTGTTTCTCTTATCTTTCTCCCCTTGAAATATTTTTTAAAAAATTTCTTACACGTAGATTCTGCTAAAATATCTGGAGAAATCATACACAACTCAAGCGATTTTCATTTAAATTAAAATCATGATTGCATTTTGTATATAAATGCAGATTTCAGAGATATAAAATAGATTTTATGGTATTTCTCCTGATTATGACAATAACAAATGTTTATTGTAGACACTGTGGAAAATATAGGAAGCACACACAAAAAGCAAGAAGTATATGTCTTCATATCCTCAGAGTGAGCTGCTTTTTAACATTTTAGTGTATTTCCTTCCAGTCATTTTTCTACTCTTTTTTTGTCAAAAATTGTGATCACATCACATATTTAATACTATAACTTATTTTCCCCACTAAACTAATCAAAATACGATATTTTATCAAATATTCTTCTCTGATTAAATTGCTGCATGATTTCCTACTTAATGAATATTCTATCATTTACCATTCTCTTATTGATTGACGATATGTCTATTTCCAATTTTATTTAACACGTGTCCACATTTCAGATTCTATTGTTTGGATAGAGTTCCAGAACTGGAATGAATTGGTCAAGCATTTTAAAATTCTTGAAATATGTTGAGCTGCTTTGTAGCAAAGTTGTGTGAGTTTGCAGTTCCATTCACACCAGAGCAGTCAGTTGTTCCCTGGCCTTCATGTGCCTTATCCTAACGATGTGACTTAGGGACGGTATGAGGGAATCGCTGCTTACTATCAATATCTGTAAAATAATATCAGCTTTGCAGGCTTGTTGTTTCAATGAAATTTTAAAAAAAAATGTCTCTGACACATGTTGCAATGATTTGAGATGTAGTAGAATTTTAATAAACTTGAGTTTCCTTTTCCAGACCTTCCTCTCTCCAGCCTCATAGGGCAGATAACTAACTTACAGAGAGGCTAAGCAATTTGCCCAGTATCCCAGAGCAGGCCAGCATGGGGCTTTCTCGTAACTTGCTCTGAGCTCCCTTTCCCCGTGATATTGCCTTTTCATCCCTGCCCGACCTGGTGAGTGAAGTAGCGACACTCAGCCAATGAAACCTCCCTCAGACTGCAGTCAAGCCCATTAGACTTGACTCGATTCTCAACCCAGTGTCTGAGCTCTGTAGATTTGACCTTCTTAGAGAAACAGATACAGAAAAATCCTTGAGTAATAATGAAAATCCTGTCCACTGCATGGCAAAAAACGATAATGAAAGCAAGCTGGGCACACCGTGAACTTATTAATTTCTACCTGTGCCCCACTGAGGCCTGTTAGGAAACTGTAGGGACTTTTAAATTTGAAAGGAATTAGATTGCCTTTCAGTGATGATAGAACTGCTCATTTGTCTACATTGGGCCAGTCTGGACTTGTCTTTTATAAGGACAGGGCTGCAGAGAATGATCAGGCATAATTGGCTGACTTCTCAGGCTGGGTGACTCTCTGAAGGATGCCCAGAAAATTGCCTGGGACGTGATCTGGCCTGGTTTGATTAGGTGGTTATAGTGCTGGTTGCAGAAAAGAATGCTCTTTCTTACATGGCTAATTCTGTTTGTACCTCTGTTGTGTTCAGCATCTTCCAGCCTATCTGCCTCTGTGTCTTTGAACCTGCACCTGGTTCTTGCTCATGCCTCAGGATCTATAGGTGTCTGATGGCAGAGACCCTCCCAGAGGGCTTGGTATAGCCCTGGTGTCTTACAGTGAGAAGGGAAGGAAGGGGTGTGAACAGTCACTGGCTTTAAGCCAGACACACATAGTTTTACATTAGGACCTGCCACTTGCTAGCTTATAATACAATCTCAGATAAGTCACTGAACTCCTCTGAGGGACAGTTTTCTTACATTTAAAAGGAGTATGATCATAATACCTACCCCTGGTGTTAATATGTGGATTAAATAAGATATTAATGCACAATGTCTAGAGCACCCTCTGGCAGCCAGTAGATACTCAAGAAATCATAGTTCTGATAATCACAGCAATGGTGATAATGAGGGTAATCAGAGTAATTGCAATTATTATTATTATCAATAAGCCATAAGTGTTTGACTCATTTTAGGTTGATTACAATAGTGCAATTATAATCTGTGATGATGATGTTAAGGAAAAGAAAAAAGTAAGTTTGGAGTTTGTTCTAAGGTTTGATGTAGTTGCCCATTTGTACCACCAAGCTTTGTTGCCTAGATTGTTTGGTTATGTGGTGGTATGAGAACAATCAGTTAAATAATATAATGCAGGCGTCCTCAAACTACGGCCCGCAGGCCACATGCAGGTGTTTTTGCCCATTTGTTTTTTTACTTCAAAACAAGATATGTGCAGTGTGCATAGGAATTTTTTCATAGTTTTTTTTTAAACTATAGTCCGGCCCTCCAACGGTCTGAGGGACAGTGAACTGAACCCCTGTTTAAAAAGTTTGAGGACCCCTGATGTAAGGGAAAGTAGCTTGAAAACTGTGCAGAACTCTACAAATAAATGTCAGTTAGTTGGGAATAAATATGCTCACATTCTCCCTGTAATTTATTCTTACAGAGTAATCTACTAGTTGAAAGATATAGTTTCAGACTATCACAAACCATGTGCCCTTTTATTATAAACACACATGCATACACACACACACACACACACACACAATTGCATACAAACTTCACCAGCTCTGTGAAACAGGTAGATCAGATATTATGATTCTGTTTGTAGCGTAGGGGAATTTTGTAAAGTGTTGAAGCTTACCTAGCCTGGATGGATCAGCCCTGTCATTGGATTCCAGACTCCAAGTCCTGCCGTCTTTCTCCTCTGCCAGTTGTCCAATGTGTAAGACATATCTCATTTGCAGTAGAAGATTTACACAGGACCCAGACATGGCATTAAAGAATGCCGAATCCCATGCTGAGGAAGACATTCCCCTTTAAGTTCTCTTTCTGAGTGTGCCAAGGGAAAAGGTGCAGCTTAGGGGATTCAGTACCTCTGGAGCACCTCTCAAACACTTGCTAATCACTCTTTTGACAAAGAGGGAGCAAGCTCTTTCATAGAGCCTTCCATAGGCAACAACCTCAAGTTAGAATTTTAATACAATTCTGTTGTGTTTTACTTAAATTACTTTCTATTTGGGCCAAATATTGCTAGCGTTTCCTTTCGGTGGTTTTCTTTTTACAGAAATTCACTTGAGTTTTTTCAGAAAACCAAATTTAAAGGAAAATATAAGTAAATTGGTATGTAGGTGGTTTGTGGCAGCAAAAACCAAGAAGTGCATGAATGAGCACCACGTAGGGCACTGGTAAATATTGTAACCATGGCCTCACTCCTTCTTCCAGTGCCCTCAGGACCCTGGGCATAGAACTCAGCCATCTTCAGTCTGTCCTGCCCCATGGCTCTCTGACCTCCTGTCCTGGCCCAGAGAAGCCAGCCACATCAGTCTCACAGTAGATGTGCCTTTGCATTCTAAGCTGGTTTGTTTGGGGACCATTCCTGCAGGCCAGAAGGCAGGGGGCTCCCTGTGTCCCACTCTGCTCTCTGAGCAGCCACTTGGCTTCAGCTAGAGGCCAGCCTGTAGCCTCCCTGCAGAGAATCAGGCTCAGACCAATCTGTAATGCCCAATGGGCCACTGCCTTGGCCCTCACAGAGTTGAGTCAAGATAGGCCAGGAGCACAAAGACATGGACCAACATCTATTCATTCAAGTACATGTGAAAATCACTAAAAAGAACAAGAATAATTCAATCAAGTCCCATTTATTTATTTTTGTTGTTGTTGTAATTGCCATTGGGGTCTTATTCATAAATTATTTGCCTAGGCCAATATCTAGAAGAGTTTTTCCAACATTTTCTTTTAGAATTCTTATGGTTTCATACCTTATATTTAAGTCTTTTATCCATCTTGAATTAATTTTTGTGAATAGTGAGAGATGGGGATCCTGTTTCATTTTTCTGCATGTGACTATCCAATTTTCCCAGCACCATTTATTGAATGGGGTTTCTTTTCCACAATGTGCATTGTTGTCTGCTTTGTCAAAGATGAGTTGGCTGTACATGGATGGTTTTATATCTAGGATCTCTGTTCTGGTCCATTGGTCTATGTTTTTATTTTTGTGTCAATACTGTGCTGTTTTGGTTACTATACCTTGTAGTATAGTTTGAAGTCTGATAATGTGATGCCTCCCAATTTGTTCCTTTTGCTTAAGATTGCTTTGGCTATTCGGGCTCTTTTCTGGTTCCAAACAAAGCATAGAATTATTTTTTCTAGATCTGTGAAATATGACATTGGCATTTTTATGGGAATTGTATTGAATCCATAAATCACTTTGGGTAGTATGGACATTTTAACAACATTGAGTCTACTGATCCATGAGCATGATCTGTTTTTCCACTTGTTTATATCATTTGCAATTTCTTTCCTCAGTGTTTTGTAATTCTCTTTGTAGAGATCTTTCAGCTCCTTGGTTGAGTAGATTCCTAGGTATTTTATTTTCTTTGCAGCAATTGTGAATGATATTGAGACTTTAATTTGACTCTCAGCTTGACTATTATTGGTGTATAGGAATGCTACTGATTTGTGTACATTGATTTTGTAACCTGAGACTTTGCTGAATTTATTTATCAATTCCAGGAGTCTCTTGGTGGAATCTTTGGGGTTTTGTAGGTATAAGATCATATTATATGCAAAAAGTGATAGTTTGGCCTCCTCTTTTCCAATTTGGATACCATCAATTTCTTTCTCTTGCCCAATTGCTGCATCTAGGACTTAGCAGCACAATGTTGGATAGAAATGGTGACAGTGGGCATCCTTGTCTTATAGAAAAAAATTTACCCATACTCCTAAGATCCTACTAGACTTTTTCTAGTCATATGTAGATATATATTTTTTAATTAATTTGGATCATGGTGTATTTTGCTCTGTGTCTTTGTATTTTCACTGTTGATAGGCATTCTCCAAGCTGATTAAAACTTGTTCAAAAATATTACTTAGGTATTAGCATAATTACACATCATATTAATGTACCATAATTTATTTAACTATTGTCCTATTTTTGGATATTTAGGTTGTTTACAATAGTTTTCCATGTTTTTAAAATAAAACTTCCATGGACAACTTTGAAATGCCTTTCTTACATAAGCATAAGAGTCAGGATTTTATTTTTGTGATTTAGTTCATAGTGAATAAAAAAAAACAGATGTGTTCTTTTTTCAGTGACAGATTGAGATTGTGTTGTCAAATGTTTTGCTCACACTATCTGTGACTGCCCAACTTTAGAGAAGATGGTAGGGTTCAGATTAGATGGGGAAGTCAGAACTGGACTTGCATTCCCATGCCTGTCTACCACTTGTAGGGGAGGCTCAGTCCCCATGTACTCAGACTTCATGCCTCCATCCCTACAGCGAATTCTCCACCCTCTCCACAGTGACTTTGATCTCGGGTTCTCCAATGGCAGGCAAGATGCTATTTGAGGACTCATAGGAGCAATACGGAAATTACTTTAAAGCTTAAAATAGGTGAGGAGTGAGGAGACAGAGGCCAGGAGACCTGGTCAGGGTGATGATTGTGATCTCTGGAGAGAATAAGAGGGAAAGGTCCATCTGTCATTCCCCAGGAGCAACAAAGCTATTGCAATGGCCACACCCATAGAACTGATTCTGTTGGTGCTGCCAATAGAATCTCTGCCAAGCAGACTGGGAGAAGGAAGCCTTGATGCATCCATCACTCTGGAATTAAAGTACCGATTGGGCTCTGTTCCTTCATTCTCTTTCTTTTGCTAGTTTGGTAGCTTCCAGCCTTGATAGTGATTGATATGGGGCTGGGGGATGTGTTTGGGGTCCTCTCTTGGCCATCTCCACCAGGGGTACCACATTTATTCCAACTTTTCCCTTTCACATTTTATACTCTTCCCAACTGCTAACAGCCAACCAGCCCAGGAGGCAGATATCAGCACGACTGGGGTGGACAGGGGCCATTCACATAATCTTTGGGATCCATCATCTTTCCTTGATCACCAAAAATTGTCTATAAGTGTCTCTGAAGCTGCCTATATAGCACCTGACACTTGGCCTTCTTTTTGTTTTGTTCATATCAAAGCCCATGTGTGCATCATTGCTGTGTGGCTGCTCAGCCTTGGTAAGTGTAGGGCAGCCCATCTCATCTGAAGGATTCTACTGTTTTCTTCTCACCCATCACATTCTGTGCTTGTCCTGGTGCCCCAGTCCTCTCCATGGGTTCTGGTTGGAAAGGGCTTATTGGCAGTAGGAGTAGACACTGTGAGGAGAGACACACAGAGCTCCTCCTGTGCTGAGTGGTCACAGGTGGACTTTGAGGGCAGGAAGGCCATGGGGGAAAGCTGAAGGGGATGGCTCCAAGAGGATGGCTGGAGGAGGGACTCAGAGCCAGAGTGCAGGGAAAGGAGGGCAGGTGAGAGCTTCACTCAGCCAGAGAAGAGGGTGAAGGTCCCATGTAAAGATCCAGAGCAGGGCTTGGTTCTGTGGTCTGGCTGATGGAAGGAGGTTGGGATGGGGCCAGCAGGGCCTTCACACCCACCAGTGACCCTGGCCCAGGGTGCCGGACCTTCTCCATGAGAAGACTCTGGCTAAGTCATGCTCTAGATCAAACTCATGTTTGAGGGAGAACCACTAGATGCTTGTGGACTGTTTCTCATCAGCGAGTTTGAAAGGGACAGTCAGGGAGGCAAACTGTCCTGGTTTGCCTGAGACTGAAGGGTTTGCTGGAATATGTGAGGTCCTGGTGAGCCAGAGTGAGTTGGTCACTCTAACAGGAAGAGTATGGAGTCCCAGGTTAGACCACCTGGCACTGGCACTAGAAGATAACTTGAGAGAAGCAGTTGAATATAGGAATTTCATGTTTTCTGGGACTCTGAGTTAACAACAATACTACACTAAAACAAGATGAAAAATGAACAATGAAATAAATAATAATAGCAGCATTGGTGCCAGCCCATATGGTAACTGTGCAAATTAGAAACAGGTGTCCCTTCTTACAGATGGACACTGTCTCACTCCAGAGCACATGGCTTGGCAAGTGGAGAAAGAGGTAGATTTCAGCCCCTGCTTGTCCCCTTGGTCACACATCCTTGTATAGAAAACAACTTGCACACAACAGCACTGAAAATTAGCTAACATTCACTGAGCATTTACTACATACCAGGTGCTATTTTACATACACCATGTCATTTAATTTTTACAACAATCCTCTGAAATAGACATCATCATTATCCCTGTTTTATAGAAGGACAAACTGAGGTTAACCCAGATTATATAATTTGCCCAGAACACAGTAGTAATGTTAAAATTATAATTTTAACCCAGTGTCTCAGTTACGTATCACTGTGCAACAGCCACCTCAAAACTTCAGAGCATCAAACCACAGTCATTACTTCTTTCTCATGAGTCTACCTGTTGATTTGGCAGCTCTGCTAATCTGAGCCAGGCTCAGCTGATCCCAGCTGGGCTGGTTCATGTGTCTACGGGCAGCTAGTGGGTCAGCTGTATGCTGACTGGTCTAGGGTGGTCTTGGGTGGCCTTGGCTGGAATGACACGGTTCTCCTCCGTGTATTCTTCCTACAGGCTAGCCTGAGCTTGTCCCTATGATGAGAAGCCAAAAGTGCAGAAATGTGCAAGCACTTTTGCAAGCAGCTGCTTATGACAAATTTGTTACTGTTCCACTAGCTAAATCAAGCTCTATAACTCAGCCCAGAGTCAGTGTAGAGGTAGACTACAGAGGGAAGGGTCATAATGCAACCCATTCTACCACAGCCTGCCTGAGGTCACAACTGTTCATCCCTTCCTCATGTAAAATACGCTAACCCCCATCCTAGGATCCCCAAAAGCTGTATACAAGCATGGCATCTGGCTTGAAGACCAAGGTTTTGTGATCCTGGTGAGAGCTGGATGTAGCTCTACTTAATCCAGAGACCTGTGAACTGAAAAGATGAGTCATCTTCCCACAGTACCCACCCAGCGAAGGAAAACTGCAGTAAACACGCCCATTTGAAAAGGAGCCCAGGAGGGACACACCTGCCGCTGTTTGGCCATTTGGCTGCAGTGAGTCTGATATCCTGCTAAAAAAATGTTGCCAGGGCCCCTCATCTTGAGGGTGATTCTGCTCCTAAAAGGGACTCCCTAGCCGCTGTTCTCTACTGCTGCATTGGCCCCTCCTCCCCTGGCCGTCATTTGGTTCTGCTACATCCTGGGTCTGGTGGGCTCAGAGGGAGTCGGCACAGTGTTCCTGAGGTCAGCATCCTGGACTCCGTCCCTAAGGAAACTCTTAGCTTCATTCATCTTCACATCAGTGTCCAACTTGGGGAAAGCAATGGTTAAACCTGGGCCTCCCAAGTCAGGTTTTTATACAATAAATCAGGAAAAATAAAAGTGAAGAACAAAACCCCCAAACCACCTTTTGTTTTCTGTTGGAAAAACAATTCGGAAGACCCAGCAATCTCTAAGCTTGCAGACATTCTGGGATATCAGGGACACCCTCCAAATCTATGACATGCCTTATTGACAAGTATGATATAGACATGTGTGTGCTGTTTTCCCACCCACGGCCCCTGGCGGCTGAACTCTAAGCCCGGTGACCCAGCTCCTTTGCCCAACTGTGATCCAACCTGGGGTGCAATTCAAGGTGGCCAATAAATAGGCTAGTTATAATCTATGACTTGCTACCTGGATTGAAGACATCAAATAGGCCACCTGGCTTCCTGTTTGGGTGCTGAGGGGGTAAGGGGGTGTGGGTGTTGCAGATGAAGCTTCCATAACACATGCAGACCGTCAGCAAAATGAGGGGAGGGCAGGTGGTCCCAGAAAGAAGCAGATGTGCCCAGAGGGGAGACACCCTAAGTGGTCCCTGAAGGGAACAGTAGCCTCAGTTCCTGAGTCATCCTGGTGTGTTGGTGATCCTAGATTTTTGTAAAATCACTCTCCTAGCTGCATTTTTATCCACTCTTATCTCTTGATATGAGTATGTCTCTGTCCCTGGAAACCAAAGAGGCCTAATGAAAACCACTTGTTAATATGATTTACTGTATTGGGGGTGGGAGGGCTCAAGGCATGGTTTGAGCTGCAGGAGCACAAAGGGCCCAAGAAATCTCAGATAATGTGGCAGCACAGAGAATAACTGAAATAGAGATGAATTGAGAATTTGCAAACATCGAGGGAAATCTCTTAAAAGCCTCTTAAAAAGTCATGACTGGTGCCCATCACAGCAAAATCAGTGATGACTGAAAAACAAATCCAACTGTCAGGAATTGTACCACTTAATAACCAAGCTTAGGCAAGTTAATACCAATTCAAATCCCTTCCCAACAGGAATTTGGGGCCTGTGCATGTTTGTCCTAAATGCATTAGACTTATTTGAGATCACAACCCAAAGCATAGGAGTACAAGGAGGCGTTTATAGTTCATTCTGCTTGGCAAAGTGTCCAGACCGAGATCACTGAATACTTTGGCATGAGTTCAGAGCTTGATTTTATTATCTTGTAGCTGCCTATAATCACAGACAAGGCATCAAAGGCCAGCTGTCCCCCATGAACCTTGACAGTCTATATAAACTAATTACTTCTTTATGAGCCATCCTTTCAGAGGTTTGGAGAGAGGGCCTATTAAGCCAAGTTCAATATGATCTACAAACTTTAGAAATTATTATTATTTATCTAAGATACAGCAGAGTGCCATGGTAAATGATGTCACTTGCAGTGTTAGGCTTGGGTGGCCGTGGACTTCATTAAAATACAACCTCTTTGTATTTTTTTTTTAATGGAAAGGTGAATCCCAGTGTTGCAGGGGTTCTTTCTGCACGTCAACGATACTAATAGCAAATTTTGAAGGGCAAAAAAGAAAAAAACAAAAACAATTAGGGAAGTGAGGGCTGAACATACATTGGGGCGTATTCTGTCTCAGCCTCTGCCACTGGTGGCCACTGCCTGCCTCTGCACACTTGTGACTCTGACGCTGTCCTCATCGGCCCCCCATGAGGCTGGGTCACGGGTCCTCCCTGGGCCAGCCCATGTGGAAGGCCCTGAGCCACGCTGGCCTCTCTTAATCACCTCTTTCCCCAGCCCAGGAGAAAAAGTCTTTTCTTTTCTCTTCTTCCAGTTACTCTTGCTCAGGGGTTCCCTCAGAGCAGTTGTCCAGACTCCTAGGCATACTATTGCTTCTGTTTTACCATGAAGTCCTCCCTCTCTAGAAACGGATGGGTCCTCCCAGGTTTGCGGTGTGAGTGATGTGTTCAAGTGCAGGTCTGAGCGGTCCTGAGGTAGGTAGCCTTCCACTCGAGTCTCGCTGCTGATTCCGGCCTCCACCATCTCAGTTCTTTCGCATGTGTAGTGCTTTATTTTCTCTCAAGAGCTCAGATATTCCTGCCTGCTGTCTGGTTTCCACTGTGCCCTCCCACTGACCCCTCCTCTCATGCCCACACCCAGTCCATGAGACATGACTATAAATGTCTGAAATTGATTTACAAAGAGGGTCCTGAGCCAAATGCAACCCAGTGTGTGCAGCCAGATTGCAGGGAGCGGTGAGAGGTGCGTGCCCCAGATCAGGGCCTTACGACCACCCCACTCAGGACTGGGTCCCGCACTGACATCCTGTGAAATGGACTCTTCTCTCCTAAGCGGCATCTTTGTGGCCTCCACCCTTGTGGCCACAGCTCTTTCCGTGCTGTCCTTTGCCCCAGCACTTGCCACAGTGGCCTGCACATGTCTATTTGTGAGTCTGCCTTCCCAAGGGACTTGAGCGGAGGCGTCTGAATCCATTTTGTGTTCCTGGCACTGAGCCCTGAGTAAGGGCTCAATTAAAATTTGTTGAATGAATGACATATTGTATATTCCATGCTTAAGCTGACCTATCACCTTCTCTTACTGCTTTTGACATGTTTGCTTCTGGGCTGAGCCCTGCATCCTGCTGCACTTTCAGTGCAATCTGTTTAATCATCTGCTCCTTATACCAGAGCAGACTCAAATATCCTATGTCCTAGCACACCATCTACCTTGGAAATTCTCAGTAAATATTTATTGATTTGAACTGAAAAGGACTGAGTGGCTTACGACCTATGTCTAAGCAGCATGGGGGTAGGGAGAGAGGGGCAGTGGAGCTCAGGACCATCTCACCCCTGCTGCTTATGTCGCACCCACAGGGGCTACAGCCCTCTGGTGTACTTTGCAGCAAAGCCACTGTAGCTTCTGTGTTTCCCAGATCACTACTCACAGGTCTGAAGTAGCCGATGGGGGAAGAGGCCTGGCCAAGGGAAATCTGGACTGGAAGGGACTGTAGTGAACCAAACAGGAGGGACTACTGCTACTCAGCAATGGCTAATTTTTTTTTTAAAGAAAGTTAGTTTTTAAAAATCTAAATTCTTGGCCAGGCGCGGTGGCTCAT
>VBSM01000272.1:1560963-1590090 GCA_008086735.1 Cheirogaleus medius
AAAAAAAAAAAAAATAGTAGTATAAATTCTTTATTTTGAGGTAATCATAAATTTTAGAATAATTTTTCTATAGCTACAAAAAATCTTGCATAGATTTCAACAGGAAATAAGTTAAACATGTATATCGATTTTAGAATTGATGTCTTTACCTTGTTAAGTCTTTTGATCCATGAGCATACTATATCTCTCCATTTATTTACATTTTTTTTGGATTTCTTTCATCAGTGTTGTGTAGTTTTAAATATACATTCCTGTACATGTTTTCTTAGATTTATATCTATTTCATTTTTTGAGTGACTATAAATGGGATTGTATTTTCAATTTTCCTATTTATGTGTTCATTGCTAGTATGTAGAAATTTGATATACTAGCTTATGTTTTTATGTTTCCTATTGTGCAAGCTTGCTAAACTCATTAGTTCTAGGAGTTTTTGTTTTGTTTTTGGTAGATTCTTTGGGATTTTCTACACAATCAAGTCATCTGCAATTAAGGGCAGTGTTATTTCTTCCTTTCTGATCTGTTGGATTTTATTTCCGTTTATTGTCTTACTGCACTGACTAGAACTTCCAGCATGATAATTGAACAAAAGTGATGAAAGAAGATATTCTTGCCTTGTTCCTAATCTCAGGGCAAAGCATTCAGTCTTTCAATAGTAAGTATAATGTTACCTATAGAGTTTTTGTAGATTTATTTTTATCAAATCGAGGCAGTTCTCTATTCCTGAGTTTCTATTAAAAAATGGTATTGATTTTGTTAAATACTTCTTTCTTGCATACATTGATATGAATATGTAATTTTTCTTCTTTGGTTTGTATGGTGATACTATTGATTGATATTCAAATATTGAACCAACCTAGGATCCCTGGAATAAACCCCATTTAGTCATAGCATATAATTTTTTTATAGGTTGCTGAATTCTATTTGCTAATATTTTACTCAGATTTTTTTCCTCCATATTCATGAGGGATATTAGTCTGTAGTTTTCTTTATATTGTCATTGTCTGATTTTATATCAGGATAATACTACCTCATAAAATGAATTGAGAAGATCTTTCTCCTATTTTCTGGAAGAGATTGTATAGAATTGGTGTTAATTCTTTTTTAAATGTTTGGTAGAATTCTCCAGTGAAATTCTCCATAACAGTGTTGTTGGAGGAGTTTCTAAATTACAAATTCAATTTCCTCAATAGTTATAGGGCTTACTTCAAATTATCTATCCTATATTGAATGAGTTGTAGTAGGTTGTGTTTTTCAAAGAATTGGTCCATTTTGTCTAAGTTGACAAATTTACGTGTGTAAAGTTGTTTGTAGTATCCTTTGAAATCTACGGGATCTGTAATGATACCTGCTGGTTCACTCTTGATATTGATAATTTATGTTTTCTCTCTTTTTTGGTCAGATTTGTTGGAGTTTTGTCAATTTTATAAATCTTTTCAAAGAAACAGTTCTTTATTTTATTGATTTTCTCTATTGCTTTTTTGTATTTTGTTTCATTGATTTTTGTTGTGTGTATTTTTCCTTGATTTTACTTGTTTGAGTTTATCTTGCTCTTCTTTTTCTAGACTTTTTGAGATGGGATCTTAGATTATTGATTTTGTATGTTTCCTTTTCTAGTGTATGCATTTAATGCTGCAAATTTCCCTCTCAGCACTGCTTTAGCTGTGTCCCGTAAATTTTTATGTGTTGTATTTTTATTTAGTTCAATGTGTTAGTGTATTTCCATTGAGACTTCCTCTTTGACCTAGGAGTTATTTAGAAGTGTGTTGCAAAGTTTCTTTTTTTAAACATTCTTTTTATTTCAACATATTATAGGGGTACAAATGTTTAGGTTATGTGTATTGCCTTTGCCCCCCTCAAATGTTTGGAGATTTTCCTGTTATCTTTTTATTATTGACTTCTACTTTGATTCCATTGTGGTCAGAGGGAACACTGTATGATTTCAATTTTCTTTGAGGCTTGTGTTATAGTTGATTTATAGTCTATCTCAATATATGTTCTGTGGACACTTAAAAAGAAGGTATATTCTACTGTTGTTGAGTTCTATAAATGTCAATCAAATCCTGTTGTTAGATGGTGTTGTCAAAATTTTCTATATCCTATCTGATTTTCTGACTAATTTTAGAAATTATTAAAAGAGAAATATTGAAATCTTCAACTATAATTATGAATTTGTTTATTTCTCCTTTTAGTTCTATCAATTTTTGTTTGGCATATTTTGCAGCTCTGTTGTTTAGTGCTTACACATTTAGAATTGCTGTATATTCTTAGTGAATTGATCCTTTATCATTAAATAATGTTACTCTTGGTCTCAGTAATTTTCTTTAATCTGAAGTTTGCTTTGACTGACATTAATATAGCCACTCTGCTTTTCTTTGATTAATTTTTGCATGCTATATCTTTTTCCATTTTTTTACTTTCAACCTGCCTCTATCATTATATTTGAAATAAATTTTTTTTGTAGACAGCATATTGGTTTGTGTTTTTTAGTCTCCTCTGACAATTTCTGCCTTTTATTTGTTTCGTTTAGACTATTTACATTTAATGAAGTAATTGATATGGTAGTGTTTAGATCTTCCATTCTATTTATTTTTTGTGTATTCTGTTATGGGGGTCTCTGTTTTCCTAACTTCTTGTAAGTTACTTGGACACATTTTAGAATTCCATTTTGATTTAACTATAGTTTTTTAAAATATACCTTGTTATATAGCTTTTTTAGTGGTTGATCTGGGTATTGTATATACACAACTTATCATAGTCTGTTGGTATTGTCATTGTATCAGTTCAAGTGATGTATAGAAACCTTATTTTCCTTCACATCTCTTTTACCTCCTCTGTTGATAATATAATTGTCTTAAATATCTCTTCTATATATGTTTAGGGCCACATTAGATAGTGTTATAATTTTTGCTTCAAATGTCAAATGTAATTTAGAAAACTCAAAAGGAGAGGAAGTCTATTGTTCTTAACATTATTTTTGCTTATGTTGTTCTTTCTTCTTTTATGATGTTCCAAAGTTTCTTTTTTTAAAGTTTCCTTTCTGTTTTGAAAATTCTTTTATCCATTCTTTCAGAATAGGACTGCTGGTGACAAATTCTTTCAGTTTTTCTTCATTTGTGAATGTCTTCATTTCACCTTTGGTTCTGAAGGATATTTTTGCTGAAAATAGGATTCTGGGTTGACAATTATTTTCCTTCAGCACTTGAAAAATAGTATTCCCTTCCTTCTGGCCTCCTTGATTTCTGATGAGAAATCCACTGTTATTCTAACTGCTTTCCCTTATGGGTAAGGTGTCATTCTGACTAATTTTAATATTTTCTCCATATCTTTCATCTTCAGAAGTTTAATTGTGGTGGCTTGTCATGAAATTCTTTGGGTGCATCTTGTTTGGTGTTCATTCAACTTTTTTAATCTATAAGTTTGTGTATTTTGCCAAATATGGGGAGTTTTCAACTATATTTCTTTGAGTATTTTCTTCCAGCCCTGCTCTCTTTTTCCTCTTCTTCAGAACTCCAAGACATAAATGTTAAATCTTTTGTTATAGTCCCATAGGTCCCTGAGACTCTTTTTTTTTTTAAGTCTATTTTCCATCTGTTGCTCAGATTGGGTATTCCTATCTTTCTTTCTTCCAGTGCATCGATTCTTTCCTCCATCTGCTGATGAGCCCATCTACTGAGATTTTTACTTGGGTTATTGTATTTTACAGTTCTGATATTTCTGTTTGGTTCTTTATATCTTCTATTTCTCTATTGTGACTTTTTAATTCTTTGCTTGGGCTTTCTACTTTTTCTTTTGATTCATGTGTGTTCATAATTGATCATATAAGCATTTTTATCATGACTGCTTTAAAATATTTGTCAGTCAGTCAGTCATTTTGGCTTCTATAATAGAATATCATGTACTAGGAGGCTTATAAACAACAGACATGTATTTCTCATAGTGCTGGAGGCTGAGAAGTCCAAGATCAAGATCCTGGCAGATTTGGTGTTTGGTGAGGGATTACTTCCTGGTTCACAGAAGGCCATGTCCTTGCTGTGTCCTCATATGATGGAAAGGATGAGGGAGCTCTTTGGAATTCCTTTTGTAAAGGCACAAATATCATTTGGCTCTTCCCTCATGACCTAATCACCTCTCAAAGACTCCACCTCAAAATATTATCACATTGGAGATTAAGTTTCAACATATGAATGCGAGGCATAATCATTCAGTCTACAGCAGCCAAATAGTGATACTATCTCTGTTACTTCAGTAGTGGCATCTACTGATTTTTTTCATTAAGTTGAGATCTTCCTGGTTCTTGGCATAATGAGTGATATTTCTATTAAAATCTGGACAATCTGTATTTGCTCTGAAACTGTAGATCTTATTTCTACCTTCTATTTTAATTGGCTTTTTTTCTGACATTGCTTCAGCAAGGGAAAGAGGGGCACCACCTCCTTACTGCCAACTGGGGGTAGAATTCCAGGTTCTCTACTTGGCCTTCATTGGCACCTAAGGGGATTATCATCTCATTATTGCTGGGTGGGGTGGAGGTTTCAGCTTCCTGGGTAGTCTCCAGTGACACTGCAGTGGAGATGTCCTCATTACAGCTGAGCAGCGGTGAAAGTCCTGACTTTCCACTTAGCCATTTCTGACACTGCCCCAGTAGAGCTCCTCATTACTGCCAAGTGAAGGTGGACATCCAGCCTCCTCACGGGGTCTGTAGGAGGGTGCTCATTACTGGCCATTAGGGATGACAGCGCCAGCTCCTTACTTAGCCTTCTCTGATATTACTCCAGCCAGGTGTTGGGGTAACACATTGCAAACTCAGGAGGGTGGAAGCGTGGGCTTCCTACACAACCTTTGCTGGCATGAGTAGGGGTAAGGCCACAATTCTTTATGTAGTGTTTATCTGAATAGAATGACTACTGTCTGAAAGTTTTCTGTCTTGCTATGCTGCCCCTTTCCTAGTTCTTTCACTGGAGAGGGCAACATTTTGTTGGGGCCTTTTTGATTTTTCCCTGTACCAGCTGGCATTTCTGAGTTGCTGTCTTCTTCAGCTCCAAATTTGGAATATATGAGGAAAACAACAACAACAAAGGACCTTACAACTGTGTCATTCCTCAGGTCTCAAGGTCTCTAGCTTGTCTGCCTTCTTCTCTCCAACTTTCAGAGTCTTCTTATATTTTCTTTATGTATTATGTCCAAGGGTTTTGAGTTGTACTTAGTGGGAAGAATAGTTAAGAGATTATTATTTATTTTAATCTAGAAAGGTAAGCTTGAGGCTACCAGATCTTGTTATTTAAGAAAAGAAGCCAGGATTCCAGGGTTTTGTGTCGAATTTTCAAAATGAATTTTAAAAAGTAATTCAGTTTTATCTGTAAAGCGCTGTGTAGACAGGTAGTTTACAGATTAAACAATGCTGCTGGCTGAATTTGGCCCCAGGCCACCAATTTATGAACTCTGGATGAAGCTATCCAGGGAATGTGAGATACAGTACTGTGGGTTTGGTACACTTGGAGGTTTGCACACTCCCAAGACAAGTGTTTTCCCTATCCCATCATTCATTAGCAAGAAATGATTGTCTATTGCATGTCAACTGTAGTAGTGAATGAGACAGACAGAGGCTTCCTACTGTGGAGCTTACATGAATAAACAAATGAAACATATTCTTCTATACTGGATGTTATGATGGAAAAGAAGTTTCAGGAGTAGATGTGACCATGAGCAGCTCCTTAGGTGGGCTGTCTTTCTGATGGTAGGTCCTAAATGGACTTCCTCAAGAATCCAAAGGCATCTTTGTTCTTGTCCAAGAAGAATGCCTGGGGGCAGCCACACTGGCTCCAATGACAGCTGGAAGAGAGAGAACAGGTATCTCTTAGCTACATCAGGTTCTGACATCAAGGCATCCTGTCCTGGCAGCTGGCCATTGTCAGAAATGGCAGAGCTTTCCCCACTCTCATGGTGAAGGACGGCAGGGGGAAAATCCAGAGCCACACTAATGAAAGTCAGGGAAACAGGAAGGCTGAGTTGCAGTTGTAGGATTTGGCCATGCGTTATCATTGCCTAGACAGGTCCTAGAAATGGGAGGGAAGGCAGGGGGGTGTCTCAGCATGTCTTCCCAAACCAGGGTTGCTGGCAGGGGCTGTAATGGAATGGGTATCCCTCGCCATTTCCAGGGGAGAGAGAAGTCTCCAGCCCACATTCTTTTGACCCTTGTTAGCCATTAGGATGGGTATGAGATAATCAGTTCGAGTCCCCTAGAATGCCAACCAGCATAAACGCCCACAGTGGGAATGCAAGCAGAGAGAGGCAGCCTGAACAGCCAAAGCGTCCCACTCTCATCTATTATACAGTGTTGAGCTTCTTCACACACAGTTTTCATGGGGAAGCCAAAGTTTAAAAGCCTCAGTATTAAAGATTCTGTTTATAGTCATATAACAGTGTGATCAAAACAGCAACATGGTCATTTTGTTATGGAAAAAATTACTTCTCTTGACTTATATCCAGGCCTTTTCCATCTTAAAATCTTGAGATTTTCAGAGGTCTTTGGCAATTCCACATTTTTTATGAGTTTCAGCAATGAAAGCAGTTGACTTACTCAGCTAGGCAAAGGATGATAAATACTAATTGAATTTTACTTTGCAGAATCCTGCAGCTGGAGATAAGGCAGCTTAAAGACATGACAAAAACAAACAAATAGCACGCAGTTTGTTTTCCAGCATGGACAAATACAACCCTGCCTGGATTGCAAGCACTCTTTCCTCCAAATGTGAGAAGGCCACAGTCTCAGCTCACTGCTGCCAAGGTAGCTGTCCCCACTGTGAAATGATTGTTCAGTGGCATTTACAGCAGATTGCAGAGAGGAGAAAGAGCTTGCTGGGTATAGCCAGCCTGGACCCTGGTGTCAGGCTATCACATCTTAGAAAAATACTAAAAATAATAGCCACTGCCAGTCTACTATGTACCTGGCACCAAACTGTGGGACTTACAGACATAATTTTATTTGCATCCACTAGTCACATGAGCTTGTAAAGGTGGCACTTTATTTTGCTTTAAAGATAAGGAAGTTAAAGCTCAGAAAGGCTAAGCGAGTTGCTGAAATTGCACAGCCAGGTAAATGTTAGAGCCAAAATTCACATAGATTGGCATCATTCATCGTTCCCATCACTGGTTCTCCATTGAGGGTGATTTTGCCCCTCAGAAAACATTTTTCAATATTCTCAGACATTTTTTTTTGGTTGTCCTAATGGGGGGTGAAGGTTGCTACGGCACCTAGTGGGTAGAGACAGAGAATGCAGCTAAACATCCTACAATACACAGGTTTGCTCCCACATCAAAGAATTGTCTGGCCCCAAATGTTACTATTGTTGAGGCTGAGAAACCCTGGTCTAGAAAGCAGGAGGCCTCAGTTGTAGTTTCTGTTCTGTTCTAGCTCAGAAAGTATCTTTGGACAAATTATTTCTTCTCTTTGAGGCTCAGTTTTTTCATGTGGAAAACAAGAGACTAAACTGTTTGACTATATGATCTCTAAGGTAGTTCCAGCTTTAATACCTTGTGGATCATGGGAGGGAATCTTTAGAATTTTATTTGTGGCTCTTGAAGTAGCCTCAAAAGTCCCTAAGAAATGCACTGAGGCTTCAAGCAAAAGTAATGGAAAGTTTTGGGAAGGCATCAGTACATACATATGGATACTTTATGTATTCTGTGATAGGAAAAATGCCTTTATATCATATTGCATCTGAGACTTAGTTGATGATCCTGTTAAATTTTGATTTCTTACCATAATTAGGCTGCCCATTCTGAACCAGCCAATGATCATGTCTCCATGGTGTATTGGTGCCTCTGGGGAAGGCAAATCACTAAGACTAGGACTAAAATATTTATATTACCTATAATGTTTATATCATGGACCTACAGACTCTGGCAACCACAAGAACAGACCACAAAAGCCTGACCCTGGCTTAGTTATCCTGGCATCAGCCTAGCTGGCCAGTGGCAGTCAGAGGGGAAAAATTACTTCTTTGTCAACACACTTGCATGCACACACACACCCCTACATACACACAGATTAACCCACGTATTTGGCAACAAGTCAAGCTTTTCAACCCCTTCAGTTGGATTTGTTTTATGATGATTTAACTTTATCCATGGTTTTATAATTGTGCAGAGCAGAGCTTCAGTGTTTTGAAGATTCATTGCTAATGCCTTTGCAAAGGCCAGTGGAAAGCAAATAGGGATTTGCTTGAATTTTAGAGAGAGGAGGATATTTGAGAATTGATGAATTGGGACACAAGATCCCCAACTCTCTATGAATTATGGAGTAGGATGTAAGTGTGGCCATCTTTAGTTCATGTCTCAAGGGACCTGGCAGTCTCTTGATGGGAAGGCATATCAGAGATGGTTCGGGGGGTAAATGATACCACCGTAGGCCTGGAGATGCTGTGAGGTGGGCCTGACAGCAAGGTTGTGCGTGTTTTCGGTAGACTAAATTATGCCTGCATCTTCTGGGATGAGCAGAGTGTCTGGCACACAAAGGCCTCAGTGGACAGTGCTGAGTGTAACAGACCTAGCACAACCGTCTCTCATGGTTCTATTTATGCTGTGTTGAAGCATTACCAAACCCTGCTAAGCCCTTGACTGGGAACTGTATGAATGCAGGGCTCAACTTGTTGATCTCAGTGTCCCCTGTACCTGGCCCAAGCAGTCCTAGGAATGGATAAATTCATGGGCACTCCCAAGGGCCCAGTGTTCCAAAGACCGCAGACTCCCTAAGGGCTGGGGTTGGTCCACTGGGGCTCCATAGGTAATAGGGAACCCAAAAGATGAGACATCAGGAGGATGAGGGAGGTCAAGTGACTTTTCCTGGCAAGAATGGTCAGTCTTTTGTATCTGAACATTTGTATGAGTTTTCTCTTGTTGCATAACAAAGTGCCACACATCTAGTGGCTTAAAATAGTGCCCATTTGTTTTGCCCAGTTTCCATGCATCAGAAGACTGGGCACAGTGTGGCTGGTCCGCTATGCAGGGTCTCATTGGCTGAAATCAAGCCATCAGCCAGGCTGCATTCTCATCTGGAGTGGGGTCCTCTTCCAGGTTGCTGGGAGACTGCAGTTCTTTGTGGTTGTGGGGGTGAGGTCTGTCAGCCTGGAGATGTTCTCAGCTCCTAAAAGCTTTTGGAAAGATAATAGCAGGTAGTACGCATATGCCAAGCACTTTATATAGATTATTTTATTTAATCCTCTAAACTAAGGGTCAGCAAACTTTTTCTTAAAGGATCCAATAGGAAATATTTTAGGCTTTGCAGGTTAAGAGGCAACATTGAGGCTATTGTGTAGGTACTTAACATAACCATGTAAAGTGTGAAAATTTAAAATGTAAAGACCATTCTTAGCCTGCAGGCTGCTTAAAAAAAAATGTTTGGCTGAATTTAGCTTATGGGTTATAGTTTGCTGATTGTCTGTTCTGAACAATCCTATTATGCTGAAGGTGATAATATCCCCACTGGAGAGATAGATGGATGAATGAGATAGGGGCCATTAGGTTCCTTGCCTGATGCTGTCAGCACCCGGGTAGGTCTGATTCTGATCACCAGGTAGGATTCTTCAAAGCCTGATCAGAGCCCCCATGTAGGGAAATTATTTTACCTCCCAGCGAGTTGCTAACTCCCTGTCTTTCCATCAGGTCCCCATATGGGCAACAGGGCCAAAAAGGTGGAAAGTCAGTCAGTTGGCCGTGTGCAGCTTGTGCCGTCTGGGGCCAGTCATTCTGTCTGCGAGTGTATCCCAGCCTCCTGAGCAGGCAGAGCACTGTGCAGGAGCTGCTCCCGGCCCTCAGCAGGCTGGCCACAGGATGTTGGGGCACTCCTGCAGAGACAGGCTTGGCAGGTGGCCAGGCTTCCTTCACCAGAACCTCCCTCTATCTAACCACTGATATCCTTCCCTGAACATCAGAATCACCTGAGGAGCTTTCTGAAAAACGCATTCTTGGGCTTCACCCCTAAAAATTCAGTTCAGTGTGTCTGGAGCGGATCTAGGAATCAGAATTGGTTTGAAACCTTATAGGCTATTCTAATGCAGGGCCAGATTTGGAATCCACTAAAGAGAACAGAGTTTCCCAAAAAAGTCCACTCTGGTGATAAGAGTCATCTGGGATGCTTCTCAAGCTTAGAGCCACCCAGGCCCCTGTCCAGGTGGTAGTTGTAATCAAGGATGGTTGGGATATATTGGAAATCTTGTCTTCCAGTCTCCTTCTATTTGGCTATAGGCAGCTGGCCATCTCAGAGACGTGGTCAGGGGGCCTAGGGTGAGTTCTGGATAGCTATGCAGTTAACAAGCACCCCAGGTGACACTGGTGTTCTCCAAAGTGTGGGAATCACTGGGATGAATAAACTAAGTAAGTGCACCTGGCCATCAGGTGAACTCAGAGTTCACCTCTAGCAATCACTTAATTAGAGTATAATGACATTTAATCCAACTCAGACAGTGGGTGTTAGAAATTGCAAAGGTCTTTTAAATTTAGCGACACTGAACCCAAACACTGTACACAAATAGAGTTCAGATTCTAGCTAGAGGGCATTATTTATGCTAGGATTCGAGCAGCTGGTGGCTCTGTTTCCAGGTACCTCCTAGGAGACCTTCACTTTAAGCATTAAGGCAGTTTAACTTAGGAGTCTCTATTCTATGCATGGCCTCGTGTTTCTTCCCCTGAGAGCTCTGTTCCAGGCAGAAATTGTATGAACCATTCCCAAATTTCACCTTGATCAAGGTCATCATGAAAGCCATGAATTCTTTGCTCCTTCTCAGTGGCCTTGGTTGTGGTATGGTGTAGTGGTTTGTACGTATTTTAAAATCATAGTCCCTTTGAAATATAATGAAATATATAGAATTTAGTGCCCTGAAAAATGCTTAGAGAATTTTATAAAAATTTCAGGGGATTTATGGAGCCCCTAAATCATTTATGGAACCTCTTCCTTAGACTCCAGGTAATGACCCCCAAATGTAGCAGAAAGTTTTAGGAGGGAAAGAGAGGGAGCCTGTGTTTGAAAACAGTGTGCCTGTTGATGGTTGACAAGCCGTATATTTCCAAGTTTATTTCTAAATCTGTGAAATGGCAGTGCTAATATCATACTCTTTCTATCTGCAGGATAGTCGTGAAAAACAAAATATATCATGGATGTGAAAGCATCTGGAAGCATTAAAAAAGCTATTTTGACATGCAAGATCCTGTTATAAGGTTAAAATTTTTTTTCTGGTCCTAAGGCATTGGAGTTTTTACTCAATCTTATAATACCTTGTGTATATATAATCAAACATTTGAAGGAGCATCAAAGACAGAATATTTCTATGATTGGATTGAATTTTACAAATATTATTGAGTCCTTCACTGATCTTTACCACCCTTGCCTCTTATTTGAAACACTTACCCCTTCTCTAGGTCTAGGCTCAGGTGTTAACTGCCTGTGTTAAGGCTTCATCAGCATCTCCCCTTCCCATCCGAGCTGACTTATCACTCAATACTTAGTCTACAGGACCCTGATAGCATGACCTTGAAACCACCTGTTCCCTCAAGTGTCTCCTCCCCAGCTGTGGGCAGCCTGGAGTCAGAGAGGGTGACCTACTTACCTCCAGGTCCCCAATCCTAGCCTGGAACAAAACAATCTGTTAAATGGAAGGGTAGATACGTGAGCATAAAGCCCTATACTTGTTGCTTGAGGTGAATATAACAAAGGCCCTGCCCTCAAAAGCTTTATTCAGAGGAGGAAGCTGTCATAAGAGACACACACAAGAGGACTGTGGCCTTTCAAGGCTGGCATGGTCTCAGTTCAGGTGGGGACATCAGGGCAGGCTTCCGTGTGGGAGGTAATTCTTGAAATAGCCCTGGAAGACGATTGTGTCCTGGGGGCTGCATTGAAAACGAGAAGGAAAGCTGGGAGCAGAGACACAGAGGGGAGAGAAATGTGGCCAAGTCCAGGTAGCAGCCATCAGTCACCTTGCCTAGCACACAGGCTTCCTGTATGGGGGAAGCAGGAGCCACAGTGAGGAAAGAGCAAGGGGCAGAAATGCAGAGGAGGCTCCCTGCCAGCTGGGGATCTGAGCACGGTGGGGAGCCAGGAAGGTTTGAGTGGTGTGACTAGGACAGAGGGAGGCATGGGGAATTGGAGTGGCACATCTTGGCCACTAAGAGAGCAACTGTGAATGCTTTATAACTTTCAATGTACAGGATACTAATTATTTATTTTTACGTATTTACTGAGCACCTACTAGGTGCTAAGCTGTTCTAGAAACTTAAACTATATCAGTGAGCCAAAAAGTGTTCTCTGACCTTGGGAAGCTTCTATCCCAACAGGATAGAGCAAGACACAACAGGATATAGCAAGACACAGATAATAAAAAAAAGAAATACCAAATTTTATATGTGTGTGTGTGTATATGATATAATAGGTTAGATAAAAAAGGAAAAGGGGAAAAAACTCTGAAAAGGAAGAGCAGGGAGGGAGGGACAGAGTGTCAGGTAGGCCTGACTGTGATGATGGTATTGAGCAAAGACTTAAAGGAAGTGAGGGATGTGCCCTGTGCTACCTGGGTCGAATGTTTCCAGCAGAGGCAGACACCTGTGCAAAGGCCTGGCTGTTTAGGGAAAGGTCAGAGGTGTTGGGAGCCAGGCAAATCAAACAGAGCTTGTAGGCCATGGTCAGAAAATTGGCTTTTCCTTTGGGTGGATTGGGAGCCACTGCAGGGATTTGAGCAGAGGGCTGGTGTGATTCAACCTAAGTTCTGACAGGACCGTTTTGTCTCTTGTGTTGAGAATAGATTGTAGGGGACAAGGGCAGTTCTGGGGGGCCAGTTTGGAGGCTACTGCAGCCATCCAGCCGAGAGCTGGTGGCTACAGAAGCAGGCGAGAAGTAGTAGGATTGGGGTGGGTTTGCTTGGAAGGTAGAGCGGACAGATTTCCTGGTGTATTGTATCTGAGGTACCTTGGCTGAGTTGAGAAGGTTTGAGAGGGGGTGACCAGGCATTCACTTCAGAACATTCTATTTGCCTTGTCTTTTGGCATCCAGTGGAAATGTGATTCAGGCAGTGGGATACCCAAGTCTGGGATTTAGGAGAAAGGTCTGACTGGAGAAATAAACTTAGGATTATTAGTATACAGCTAGCCTTTTAAGCCATGGGACATTAAGATGTCCAAGGGAAGAGACAGGATGAGCAAAGTAAACTGAGAAGAAAAGGCCAGTGTCAGGTGTCTGGAAGCAAAATGAAGGCAGTGTGTAAGGAGCATGGAAGAGACTAGCGATATGTTCATCAAACCAGGCCCTTTTTGACCGGGGCACATAACTAGACTATATTTCTCACCCTTCCCTGAAGTTAGGTGCATCCATGTGATGGAGTTCTGGACAGCGCAATGTGGGTGGAAGTGATCTGTGCCCCCCACCAGGCCTGGCCAATGAGATCTCGGCACTTTTAGTGCAGTGGAGGACACCCTGGCCCTGGTGAATGGTGGAGCCTCCAGCAGGGAGGATCTGTCCCTGAGTGACTGTGTGGGGTAATACTCCTCTCCCAAATTGGAATGTGTCATGGATGAGAAATAAACCTTTATTATTTTAAGCCACTGAGATTGGGGAGTTGGTTATCACAGCAGTAAGTAACTCTGACAAATATAGAGAGTGATCAAGTGCTGCCATAAGTCAAGGAAGACGAGGACTGAGAGAGGATCACTAGATGTAACAACCTTGAAAAGTGTAGTTCGGGGGAAGGGTGAATGGAAGTCTCCTTGGAGTTGGTCAATAGAAAATGAGAGGAGATAAATGGAGAGTCAGGACCCACTCTCTTCTGAGGAGCAAGGCTGCAAAGGAGCACAGAGAAATAGGATGCTAGCTGATGGGGAAGAGTGCCCAAGAGGAGGTGTGGGTTATTGCTGTTGTTGTTTAAGATGGGAGAAATAAGCACACCCTGTGCCATTTGTTGGTGGAAAATGTTAGTTCTTTTCCTGCGCGACCATGGTGCAATTTGGCACCTGGCCCGTGCCTCTGCCACTCACCTGTGATAGTTATTTGTTTCCGCCTGAATGGCGAATGATATCATTTTGAAAGGCCTCTTGGTGCCTGATTGATTTGTTAGGGAGCCTGACAGCCTTAATGGACTTTTCTGACAAGACAATGGCTGTTCCTGGCAGTGCTTGTCTTGGAGAGATTCCAGGGATGGTAATGAGTGGTGTTATGAACAATGACAGAGAAGGAGGAGGAAGAGGAAGAAGAGAAGGTGAAGGCTGCAGAGATTTTACGTAAGGTGGAAGCTGGAGCATGGGAAAAAATTAACTCCAAGGTTCCGTCTAATTGGCAGACGCTGGAGGAAGGAGCAAAGATGTGGGAGAACTGTGTCTCTCCGGGTTGTGGTTAGGAGGCAGCTAGGACCACGCCATGAGGAGACATCCCCTTGCAATTAATGTCTCTGGTTCTCCCTTTCCTTCTGCTGCCCATTTTCCAAAGAAAAAGTGTTCTTAGGATGCAGCATGACATGTGAGAAAGGCTCAACATTAAATTCCTGCTTCACACTTTCTGCCTATGTGATCTTGAATAAGTCTCAACTTTTCAAATCTTTGATCACTCTTCCTGGAATGTCAAAACAATAATGTATGAAATAGCATATGGCATGTGGAAGGTGTTCACGAATGGTAGTTGTCATTATCCATTGGAGCCATCCAAGAAGATGGGGTGGCCTAGAGAGACAGGGCGGGGCACTGCCCAGAGGCTGAGACTCTGGGCCCAGGCTGCGTGTGTTATCATCTGTTCCTTTCTATCTGGCCTTGCACAAGTCACTTACCCTCTCTATGTGCCTCATGTCATCATCTGTAAAGTGGGGGTAATCACAATACCTACCTCGCAGACTCAAGGGGAATGTTAATGAATAAATACTCACAAAATTCTTAGTGTCAGCCACATATCTTCTCAGTAGGTTGGCTATTGGAATTGTGTGTGTGTGTGTGTGTGTGTGTGTGTGTGTCTGCATGTGTGTGTGTGTCAGTTTGGGAAAAGGCAAGTCCCTGGACTGGTTGGTTGTAAAAGAAAGACTTTATTGTCCAGGACAGACCTTGGGAGTAGGGAGTGGGATCTGGAACTAACAGTGACAGTGTGATGCTCAGCCTGCCACTCCAAATATGCCCATATGCCCCTTTCCTGGGGAAAGTGGGTGTGCTAAGGGTAACCACCCCCCATCTGAAGGGCAAAATGAGCCACTTTGATGTCCTTATAGTTGCCTAGGGTCTTATTCCCTTGGTTGCTGTCCCCACAGGCAGCCAGATTGCAGTGGTGGCTGTGATTGGTCGGGCCTGTCTGTCCCCCATTCTGGTTATATGAGGTTCTTGGGAAGGGACTGGCAATCCCTAATGCCAATACATTGATGGACCTTATGACATTATTGACTTGCTAATGATTCTTAGGAGGTTTGAAATTTAAAAAGGAGTAGGGAAGTCAGGAGGGAGTGGGGAAGTGGAGACAAGGTGGAAGAGTGAGACTTATAAGAAGAGAAAAGGCATTTTCTGTAAGTTGTGGCCTTTGTTCTATCCGTGAGGAGGTAAAACTTATTTGCATCTCAAAGTTGAGGAAATTGAAAGTCAGAGAGGTTAACTAAGTTGCCCATGATCACACAACATCCAAAGTGGTTCGCTGAGATCTGACACCCAAATCCTATGGGTTTTATTTCTTTATCATTGTACCTATGTGGGGTTCAACTCAATCCAAATACTTATTGAGCTCACAGAGTCCTGAGTGCTGGAAGGGAGACATAGTTGCACAGAGGCAGAGGCGTGATGTCTGCGAGGCATGTGCAATGCAGACAAGAAGCAAGACAGCTATGCATGAAGCACCTGAACATGTGATAAATATTCAAGATCAAGTTAGCCAAGCTTTGAAATAGAAATTCAGAGAAAGGCAATTTCCAGGTGCTGCACGGGTTATAAAAGGTGGGGATATGGGAGTGATATTAAACTAAGGCCAAAGAGCAGACAGGGCTGGGAAAGCCACAGAGAAGGTGAGGAGGACTAAGGATTGGGTGTAGTTGCTCTTTGGTCTTGACCCCCACAAACAGCCACCTTCTATGTATGTTCACAATTGCAGTTCTCAGTCAATAAGCCCACCAGTCAAAACACCATCTTCCACTACTCCATGATGATTGAACACCTACTGTGCGCAGGCACCATGTCTGGGACTGGAGGCCAGAGGGCAGTAAGGCAAGGTTCTGCCCTAAGGAGCTTTTCTTCTTTATCCATGCAAACATCCATGCCTCCCAGGCGGAGGCTCAAACCCGGCTGCAGCAGTGTGGGTAGGGTGCACGTGGGCAGCAGGCTCCTATGCGCACACATGGGAGCGTGCGTTGTGCCCCTGAAGGCTGGGAGCTCCATCTTCTCCTCTGTCCCCAAAGAAAACACACTGGCTTGTGCAGGAGCGAGGGATTTTATTATAGATACAACCTTGAATCCACTCCTATTTAAAAAAATAAAAAGGAAATCATTCACAAACTTCAGAACATTCGCTTTTATCAGTAACAAATTACTGCCTGTGGAAATACTGCTGCTGAGATCCAGAGCTGTAAACAATTTTAAATTAGTCTGTTCATGGGGGCTGGAGGGGGTATTATCTGGCAGTGGAGTCGGGGGAGTTAGGGAGGCAGGACGCAGCCCAGAGGGAGGGCTTCTCCTTCTCCAGAGTGCAGACCTGCTCTCAGCAGGAGGCAGAGGCATGGAGAGAAGGACGTGTCTCCTGCAGACTGGGCTGGCCCTGCAGAGCCCCTCTGCTCGGCTTCCCCTGGCTTGGGGGCAGAGGCCGGGGCAGAGGCTAAGGAAGAGTGGCAGGCCAGGGATTTGGCAAAGTGGCCTTAAAGGAACTGATCAAGTAATCGCAGCCCCAGCCGGCAGGAAAATGAGCTTGAAGTGCTCCAGGCGGGCTCTGGCTTTGTTAATACCAGTCTGCTCTTATCAAATATGAGGACACCTGACACGTGAAAACCAAACACAGCTCTTATCTTCCAGACCTAAATTAGCTCCCAAACCAACTCTTCAGGGCTTCCTCTTTTAAATAATGAAGTATCTGATAAATGTGCTGCCAAGTGAATTTGGAGCAGCCGAAGAGAGAGGCTGAGACCAGGTTTAAAATCTCCTAGCGAAGCTTCTCACAGACTCTCTAGGGAGACATTTGTACTTGCCCTGTTAGAATCTGTGGTTAGGGAGGGTTTGGTGGTTTTTCTCTCTTGAGTGCTGCAGCGCTGTCCAGGGTCCTTGTAGATAATGCTCAACAGTTAATAGACACTGGCCTGAAATGGCAGATGTGGAATCCACAACACAGCTCTGGCCACCTGCCTCAGCCAGGAATTCCTGCTCCCCGGAGGGATCAGAAGCTGCCCTGGCCCGAGTGGTAGAGTAAGCAGTTGCTATGGCTCCCTCTTTCTCCTGTACCCTTGTACCCATCCGGATGCTCACGGTGTGCCCAAAGCCCTGCAAGCTGAGGGTGGGTGGTCAGGGAGATTCTGAGAACTTTCTTCAGATCTTCCTTAAGTTCCCATTTCTGCATCACAACTGACCCATCATGTTCCATCAGAATATGACCCATTCCAAATTCTAAGGTGCCTGAGTTTTACCTAATAAGCTAATAAACAGCAGAGAAGAGCTTTCACAATAGGTCCATGAGGTCCTTCATCCTGAGAATGTTTGTATTTTACGATGAGTTAGTGCAATACAAAGTGTCCCAGAATTGCCACATAAACCTTAATAAGAACTCCCCCTCTCTAAATGCCAATTCTTTAATTTGTAAAAGAAAGGAGTTGGTCTAAATGATTCAGCCTTCCCATTCTATAATTATATTTTTTCAGTCGTAATGGCATACTTTCAGATGTCAGAGAAAACTTTCTGTGACCTTTAACTCAAAGTACACTTTTGACTTACCCTTTTTGTCTTCCAGTGTATTTAAATGGGGATAATAATAATAATGCTTCCTCAGGACGTTGTTTTAAAAATTAAATAAGATACATTTGTGGAAATGCTCCACAAATCCAAAAGTTCAAAACACCTGTGAGGATTGATGTTGATGGTGGTTTTTAAAATAATCATGACCAGCCAAGAACAGGGTAAACAGAGCATCCCGTTCTTGGTGAAAATGCTCTTGCATACATCTTGACACGCTTGTTTGATTGTTGCATAGAATAGATTCGTAGGAGTCGAATTGCTGGGTCAAATGTATATGCTGTTAGTGTTATTGGTACCCAGTGTAGAACTGGCTCTGAAAAAGAAACTGGTTTATCAGCAATTAAGAAAACAACCGGTCTCCCCTGTTTGCCAATTTGACAAGCAACATTGATGCCACATTTTATTTTGCATTTTTTGGTGATGGAGTATGTAAGTTTCTTGTTCTGTAAGCTTCATTCATATATATTTATATTTGAAGTGATTACAGCTTCCCTATTAAAATGCAAAATGTATATCTAACTTGTTCTTTTAATAGTAACATGTTGTCTGCCATATTTTTGTAAAAAAATATTATTTCCTTTTCATGCTTTTAAATTTTGATTAGGTTATTTAGGACATAAATTTTAAACCGTACTAATCTAATTTTTACTGTTTTCTTTTGTGAGTATTTTATTACTTTTTGTTGCAAACAAAAAGAAAAATGTTCTCCAACCAAAAATCTAAACAGTGCTAACATAATTTTTTCCAAGGTTATATATGGATCATTTTTATTTTTATTTATTTTTTATATTTTTATTATAATATTTAATATATTATTTAATATAATATATTATATTTTTATTATTTTTTATATTTATTTATTTTTCAAAATATTAAGGGGGTACAAATGTTTTAGGATACATGGGTCACTTCTACAGTGCTTGAGTCCTGGCTATAGGAGTGCCTGTCACCCAAATAGTTTTCATATTATCCATTAAGTTGGTTTGTTCCCTCCCCCTCCTGCCCCCTTACCTCCTGGCCAACCTCCACTGAATTTTGCTTCCCTCTGTGCACAAGTGTCCTCTTCAGTTAGTTCCAATTTAATAGTGAATACATGTGGTGTTTGTTTTTCTGTTCTTGGAATACTTCACTTAGGTGAATGGTCTCTAGTTCCATCCAGATTATTGCAAAAGGTATTATTTCATCTTTTTTATGGCTGATTAGTACTCCGTGGTATACATATACCACATTTTGTTAATCCACTCATAAAGTGATGGGCACTTGGGTTGATTCCACACCTTTGCAATTGTGAATTGTGCTGCAATAAACATTCAGGCGCAGGAGTCTTTTTGAGGAAACATCTTCTTTTCCTTTGGGCAAATACCCAATAGTGGGATTGATGGATCGAATAGTAGATCTACTTTTAGTTCTTTGAGAAATCTCCATACTGCTTTCCATAGAGGTTGTACTAATTTGCAATCCCACCAACAATATAAGCATTTATGAATCACTTTTAACTTAACTGTTTAATCTATTTAAATTTGTTTTGATGTAGGTTTGTAGGCTCTAACTTACATACTTACTTTTTTTTTGAGTCTTACTCTGTCACCCAGGCTGGAGTACAGTGGAGTGATCATAGCTCTAACCTCCTGGGCTCAAGCAATCTTCCTGTCTTAACCTGTAGCTGGGAGTATAGGCATATGACATCATGTCCAGCTACTTTTTTTTTTTTAGAGATGGGGTCTCACTAGGTTTCCCAGGCTGATCTCGGACTTCTGGCCTCAGGAGATCATCCTGCCTCAGCCTCCCAAAGTGCAGGTATTACAGACATGAGCCACTTGCCTAGCCTTGTTTTTCATAAAAATAGTCCACTATTTGTCTCAAAAATAATTTTTGTCAATCCTCAATTTAACAAATTTAGCTGGCTATATCTAGGAAAATAATTTTTTCATTTTATTTCTCTTTATGGAATATAATATCTTTTAATCTTACAGCTTTTTTTTGCTTATTTTAGGTAAGGAAAATTGACTATATCTTTGTTTACTGATTCTATTCTGCACAAATCTAGATAATCTAGGATCTCTATGTACTCTGAGGTTGTTATTTATTGCTTTGGCATTTTCCAGCCTTTTTAGACATCTTCTCATTTTATTTTTTTTCATCACAGATTCAGTTTTCCAGTGTTCATTTTGCGTTTGTGTGCTACCAATGCAAAGTTTAATTCTGATGCTGCATTTTGGGGTTCTGTTGTATCACTTTTTATTTCACTTACCTTTTTTAGTTCATTCTGTTGTTTTTTTAATGTTATTTGTTGTCTTTTGACCCAGTTCTGCCATATAAAGGCCCTGTGACTTTGAGTGGGTTGTGTAACTTCTCTGCACTTCTCACGGGGGAACTGGGAAAACAAAATGAGTGATACTCATAAGGTGCTGTAACATGCCTGGCATGTCGCAAGGGCTCAGCCAGTCTTCCCCATTATTATTTGATATGAACACACCACCACCATCACTTCCTGGTTATTGTGTAGTCCAAAAAGATACAGTGGGTAGAAAATGGCAATTCCCAGTTTGAAGTTCCCCCATATCTTCACATCTTTGCCACCATCATAGCACCTTCCCATAAAAGATGTCGCTGCCATTCCATCTACTCCACACCCACCTTGCTTTCAGACTTTTGAACCCTGGGGACTCCAACTGTCTATAGAATCAGAAGCCATGGTATATGCATCGTGATTGTCAGCGGGGGTGGGGCGGAGAGCTGGGGAGGATGCTGGGGGCAGCGTTGTGGCCACTCAAACCAGGCTCCATTCAGTAAAAGAAAGACAGCTTGGTATTTGGGTAGGTATTGAATTTGCACGTCTGGGTCTGGGGATGACGGAGAATGAATGGATTCCAGTCTCTCATGCTTTCGGGTCAGCACAGTCACCTCCTTTCAGCTACATGCCTTTGGTGGCCATTGATAGATTTTTCTCATTTTCATTTCATTGGTGGGAGATAATGCTCTTCTCTCAATTTTGGAAGTAAGTCAGCTGCCAGGACCAGAGTTTTGGTGCTTTGGGGTGTGGTGTTCCATCCTATGGCCTTATGCACACCTGCGTGGGGTGCCGAGGGAGGCTGCATCAGCTGCTGCTAAGAAGGAGGTTTTGGAGGCAGATGTAGATCCCTGTTGAAGCAAAGCACTGTCTGTGCTGTTGCCTGAAGCTGCAGCTCCCCAGGCTGAGGGTGCAGAGCACCCTGATACTCAGTGTCTGAGGAGGTCCACCTCTGTGCACCACTCTTCCCATGGGCTGGAAGCTGGAGAGGACAGGTAGTGTAAAGAGACAGGCACAATGACAGGGAATGAATTCAGTTCAGGTGCTGGCAGAAGAGGGCTTTTCCACGGTTCAACTTTGAAGTGTGTCTATGTTACAGCCTTAATTAATTGAGTTCTCACTGCAAGCTTAGCTTTCAAGGACATTTCTAAGCACTTACAGGGCTGCAAATCAGAGGCCATTCAGGTGCTCATGCATTCACCCCCTTATTCATATGCATTGAGCTCCTGCCATGTACTAAGTGCTGAGCTTATAGCGTTGAGCAAGACAGAACCTTCCCTGTCTCTGCTGAGAAAATCTACTTTTCATTCCATCATTCCTGGACCTCCCCTGTCACCCTCATTTATTAAGAGCCTTTTGTGCATCGCTACATCTGTGCGATGACTCTGGGAGGCTGTTGCCAGTGTCCGTATTTCACAAAGGAGGAATTGAGGCACAAGGAACTTGCTGTTTGTGTTGGGGAAGGGCCAGTAGGATTTCACTCTGTGTTCACCTGACTCTAAAGCCCTTACCTCGTGCTTCCTGAGATCACCATCCTCACATCCCGTGAATGATCACAGTGTGTTTGTGAGGATGTGACTCCTGAACCAGAGACACGGTGTTCGACTGCAGAGAAGTGGCAGTAGCTGGGGCATGTTATGGAAACACCTGGAAGTAGTGTCCACTTTAGGCAGGTGTTTGGTGCCAATGAACCAGTCAACCCACGTAATACACAACCTACAGTAAAAAGGCATTCCCAATGGGTACAGACTCCTAAAGCCTGAGAGCAGTTTTTTGTTTTTCTCTTGTAATCCTGAGGGAAATGATGTAATTGCCTGAGCTGAGATCATGGAAGCTCAAGGAAACGTCAAACTGTTTCTCTTTTGATTGGATAATTCATTGCAGTGATGCTACACTGCGTCCTGACCAGTCTTTGCACTCTTGAAAGAAGCTATTTTCTTGGACATTTAATCTAGGAAATATCTTGGTGGCCCCTGTCCATGCAGTAGGTTTGACGGGGGAGGGTCTTTATAGAAACCTACAGAATGGACCCAGTTACAACTATTGGGAGGGAATTTGGGGTCAGGAAGTGGTTGCGAACAAGTACCTAAACAGCCACGAGGCTGAGGATAAATCAGCATTTCCTCAGCACCCCCGAAGCTTTGAGTCTCCAATTCATAATATGTCCCGCTCCCCTCCTCCAAGTATGCCGTCAACAGTGCACAGAGACTCTGCTCACTACATTAATGTGAGCATGATTTTTAAGAAAGGCTTTGCAGACTTGGGGTGTGTATGGGGGGAAGGAGGGTGTCTCATCTCCTGGACAGACAAAGCCAGGCTCCAGTGGAGGCTCAGGGTGGTGGACAGGAAGGAGCTCTCGACCAGTGTTCAGGGGAGTCGGGACCTCGCCCCGGCTCCAAGCTCACTAGCAGTGTGGCTTTGATACAACATTCCTTTTCCCGGCCTCAGCCTCCTTCTCATAAATTGAGCCCTTCAGATTAAATTATTTTAAAGGAACTTCCAGCTCTATTATTTAAGATCTATTCTAGGGTGAATAATCAGTTCTCAGTTATCCATGACCAACAGACACAAGGAGAGACCCCAACCCACCTGATATATGCTTAGTAATTCATATGTGTAAAGTATGTATGTATTTATCCATTTAATCCCCTATAATAAAAAATTTTAGGTAGTTGTAATACTTTCAATAGTAAAGTGGAATTGAATCATAGAACACATGTAATTTACTGGAAAGAAACTATACTTGGATCTTGAGAAATCTTCTACATGACCCACCCCTCACCCCATATGCCATTTCTTCCCCAGCCCTTCAAACTAGAACTTAAACTAGAACTCCTGTGAATCAGTAAAATATGGGAAAAGAAAGAAATGGATGTTTTGGGGCTTCCAAGGGCCCAGTACTCACAATTTAAAGAGGATTTAAGGAGGTTTTTTTAAGCATAATTTTGACTGTGCTTGATTTTTCAATTCTCAGCATGCTTACTGATTTTTGACTCTAAACCTGCATAGATTTTCCCTGCATCATCTATATTAGGCATGAGATGAAGAAACTGGTGCCCGGGGATTAAGTCATCTGCCAGACATCATGGATCTAATGAGGAGCTAAGATTCACACGCAGTTGTACCAAACGGTGGCTGCGTGAAGGCGCGGACATTCGGTTCCTCGGGAGTGGGTGCTTGCTGTGAGCACTTTCCTGAATGAGCAGTCCTTTACACTTGGCTTTCTGGTGCATTATGTTAATCGTTTTTAGCAGAGATTTACCTCCTGGATTTGGTTTGGCTCAGTTCAGTGTGAAAATGAGTTCGCAGTCCTAGGGGAGCGGGTGACTAATGACGGAAAGGCAGCCGTCAGTGTCCCGTGTGCGGATGGAAAACCAGTTTGGGATTGGCATTTTTCATTTGCCAGAGGTAATCCACAAGGCAATTAATCTGAATTAGATAATTACAAGTTAATTCTGCTGTACTTCTCTGAAATCAAGACTGTGCATAGGTAAATAGAAAGCTTATAGGCTGTTTTCTGAGGACCACCCAAAGCCTCGCAGCCCGGAAAACTCCTTTGGCTAGGCTGAGAGTCCACCATGAGTCTCTCGCTTGGGATTCTTCAGTGGCTCCTCACTCACTGCCTTTCAGCTAAAGTCTAAACCCTAACATGACCCATAGTGCCCACTACAGTCTGCGTTCTGCCTGCGTCTTTAGCCTCATCTTTCACAGGCCGCCCTCCCTCCCGGCACCTGTAACACACTCACTTGATTGTTCTCAAGTAGGCCTTGCTTATGTTCACTCCAGATCTCACCACACATTGTCCCTTACACCTGGAACACTCAGCCCCTACCCTAAGACCCACCAGGCCTCTGGGACGCCCACCTGATGCCCCTGCCTGGCTGTGTTCTCTCTCGCAGCCCCCTACAGACTCTGCTGTCATTGCTGGCCCCTCTGCCATGAGCCCCTTGAAGGGAAGACTCCTCCATCTTCCCACCCACCCCGTCTCCTTACGTCGCATCTGTCCCCAGGAGAAGCTTGACAGATGTTGGTGAACGAACGAACCAATCATCAAGCAACCAAGCTTCAAATAGCATCATAGCCATCGGCACTTTCCTTTCATTTTTAATACCAGAAGTAATATATGAATATATAATAATAAAGGGAAGAGAAGAAGTATCACAACAAAGCTAAACTCCTCCCTTACTGCCATGTTCAGTCCCAGGTTCCTTCCCTGTGTTTGGTGTTATTTTCCCTAACCTGCGTGTGTATGTGTTTGCATGTTAGTATTCATGTATCTACGTATCATCCAAAGAAAATATATACAATTCTTTGGAAATATCTATCTGCAGCTTGCTTTTTTGTATTTGCAACGTGTAAACTTGGTCCTGTGTTAGCGCTCATAGCTCTAATTCATTCTTTTCCAGGTTTTCGAGAGTTCAGAGTGTGGCTAGAATAGTTCGGTTAGTTACTCCCCTGCTGTCCTTCAACATTTGAGCACAATGTGGTCCTGGAATCTCAACAGAGAGAGAGACTCTGAGGATCACATGATCTGATCCTCCCCCTAGAGTCTGGAGTCCCTCTGATAGTGTCCCTGTGCAGATGTCACTCACACCCGCCTGGGGACTTAGAGGAATAGGATACTCAGTGTCAGAGAAGGAAGCCCTCATTAGGAGATTTCTCCCTATGTTAGGCCCAAATCTTCTTCCGTTCAACTCTCTTCTATCTTGGCGTTGTCTTCTGAACCTCGACCACGGAGTGTCCCTCCTCCCCCCTCCATGTGTGCCCTCCGAATGTGGGACGGGAGCTGGCATGTCTCCCACTAGCCATTCTTCCTAATCCTTTGCCAAATCTTTCGTGATTTGTTTTCTAGACCGCACTAACATCAGTGCACCTTCCTGCATGCACCTCAGTTTGGTAGATCCTGTCTTAAAATATTGCTCTTAGGGTGAAATGATGGGATGCAGCACACCAGATATGGCCTAACCTGCCCTGGCTACTTTGGGATTGTCATCTCCCACAATCTAGTAACTATACTTCTGCTAATGTCGCCTACCATCTGTATGGCCTCGGGCCTCAAGGAAAGAAAATGCAGGACAAGTAGATTTGAATCAGACTGAAAATGGGCACTGGGATGGCCTGGGGTGAGGACTGTTTTCCTGGGATGCAGGACAGGGAAAGGGAGGGGAGCAGCAAGAGGATCCTGAGGGCCTCTGACAATGCCAGTGAGCGGGGGGACGAGTGCACGATCCCTCCACCTGGTCATTTGCTTGGCCATTTGCTTGGTGTTGCTGGAGAAAGCCAGTCTTGAGGAGGCTGGGCACCCAGCCTGCCTGCTGGTTCTTATCAGAGCAAAGTAAGGGCACCTGACCCTCAGGCCTGGGCAGAGACACCGGCCCAGCGCTGCCAGGGCATGGAGCAGGAGCGCTGTGCTGAAGAGCAGCTGTTGGTGGCCATGGGCTTCTCCTCAGTGCTGTGTTCAGCAGAATGCCTGGTCTATTCTCATTCACCTAGTCTAGGTCTGAGCCTGTGATATGGGATGCAGGGCCCCTTGGTGTGGTCTCACTTTCCTTCACAGGTCAGCATGGCCTAGAGCATTGGCTTCAGTGAGGTCGGGGCTCGGATCCAGCCCTGCCCTGTGGCAGTAAGCACGCTTTGATTGCAGGCAACAGAAACAGAAAAGGCTGACTAACGCAGAAGAGGATTTACTGGAAGGATATGAGAGCAGAGGGAGCTCACAGGCCCCAGAGGAGGTTGAAGACCCAGATTTAATTTCTGTCCTTCAGCCAATCCATTCAAGATTCGGTGATCTGAAAAGTTCAATTGACCCCGCAGCTTGGTTTATAGTTCTAATCTAAAATAAAGAGCAATGAGTGCAAGCTATCCCCAGGGCAACCATGCTATAATAGTCTGTCTTAGATAAGGTTATCCAAGCCTCAGTTTCCTTATCTATAAATAAAGAAAAGAATGAATATGTTTACTTTGAAGGGCTTTTTAAAGTACCTAGCACAGAGTAGGTGATCAGCATTTTCCAGCTTCAAGATGTCCCAGGAGCTAGAGCCAGAGCTTGCATCATCTCCAGGTAGCCTGGGCATAACACTCACTAGCTTGTCCAGCTTTTCTCTGACGCATCCTTACTGCTTGCAGAGCTTCAGTAAAGAATCTCCTAATTATTTAAATAGTATCTTCAAGGATTGCTTCCAGAGTTCCAGGGAAAATTCCTATCCCAAATGATTTCTTATGTGGCAGACAGCTTTGAGTATAGGGAGAGCACAGCATGGGGAGAGGAATTCAATAATGGCATAATTTAATGAAAGCAATCTTTCTTTGTCTGAAGCCTTATCTGTTTTCTTACACTTTGGAAAAGCACAGATACCATGTTTTTGAAGTCTTTATGCAATGTAATAAAATTGGACTATTTATTATATGTGCATTAGTCAGAATGCATCAAATTTTTATCAAGCAACCAAAATAACTAACACTTATGGATTGTGCATTGTGATGTAAGTCTAAAGCAATGGGATAAATATTTCAGTAATTGCACTTAGGCCCTACAATGACAGAGAACTTGACCCCCTGGTAGAAATACGAGGTGGACAGATTCTCGTTTCTGCCTTTACTCTAATGTGACTGGTAGGTTTGATGGTCAGAAAGTCTGTGGCCTGGCCTTCCATCTTTCTCCTACTGCCTTGAACTTTTTCCTTACTCTTCTCTTTGCTCCTCTTCGACCATTCACCTTCACCTCCTTTTCTTCTCCTTCTCTTCATTCCCTCTATCCTCCGCTGCTTTCTCCTACTCCTGCCTTGTATGACAATGCCAGAAAATATGACAGGCTTTTTGTTTGGAATAAAACAATTCCCTTGGCAAAATGTAAAGAGCACATAGAACAGGAGGCAGATAACGTGTTCTTTGTCAAACACTCTTTAACTGTAGCAATTTATCTAGCCTGTTGTCCATGATAGTTGTTCCTGTGTAAGAGGTAGGAGAGGTTTTAGAGAAAAAAACACTGGATATGAAGTTGGAAAGGGATGGGAATCCCTGCTTGGCTTTTGACTAGCTGTGTAACCTTGGAAACACCCGAGACTCATTGCTTATTTAAGAATTTAGTGGGATGTCAGGTATATAGTAAACATCCAGTAAATTGAGAGAGTTAGTAGAGCATAGTAATAATTATGCATAAGTAACTCAACCTCTCTGTGCCCAGATTCCTTATTTTTTAATATCATGGTAATAGTGCCACTTTTCAATCTGTGAGGTTATAAGGGCAAATAAGTTAATTCACATAAAATGCTTAAAGCAGTGATTGGCATATAGTAAGTACTCAATGTGTCTTATCTAATATACAGTAGGTATATCAGTCTGGATTTGGTTAGGAAAATGGAAACCACCCTAGGTATTTCAAGCAGGAGGGGATTTCATAGAGGGAATTAGAGGATACAAGGTCTTTAGAGAAGCCAAGGAGATGAAGGAAACACCACTAGTATTGAGAAGTCAGGAATGGCAGCACCCACGTGGGTGCTGCTCAGGATGAGGCCCAGATGCCACTGGCATCACTCTGTACTGCCTGCCTTCTGCTGGAGGGCCTGCTGGCTGCCTGCCAGTGCCTCAGGAGCAACATGGGTTCTGCTTCTCCTCCCCTTCAAACTCTTCCATGTGTGCCTCTCTGCTGTTACTCTTCCAAAAATCAGAAAAGCTATCAGTTGCTGGTTAGAACTCTAGGAAATCTGGCTTCTAGGCTTCGAGCTCATGTGATTCAATGAAAGGCATAGAGGAGAGAAGATGGTGTTGGATCACCCACAATAGCCAGACAGAATGAGGATGATACTGATGGCTGATGTGGAAATTATGTGAGAGAGTCTAAATGCATTTTGCAAACTTCCAAGTTCCATGCAGATATTAGATTTTAGTTGCAATGGAGGTGAAGTGGGAAGAATACGCCCAGACAATGAATCCAAAACCAGGTGTGAAAACCTGGTAAACCAAGTGACAATATAATGAAAAGAAGTCCCCCGAACACCCCATATAGCAAAAGCAATCCTAGGCAATAGAAACAAAATGGGAGGTATCAATTTACCAGACTTCAAACTATATACTACAAGGCTATAGTAATTAAAACAGCTTGGGATTTGCACAGGAACGGGGACATTGACCAGTGGAACAGAACAGAGAATCCAGATATAAAACCATCCTCATACAGCCATCTAATCTTTGACAAAGCAGACAAAAACATACACTGGGGAAAAGAATCCTTATTCAATAAATGGTGCGGGAAAAACTGGATAGCCACATGTAGAAGACTGAAACAGGACCCACACCTTTCACCTCTCACAAAAGTCAACTCAGTTGTGAAACTATTAGAATTCTAGAAGAAAACATTGGAAATACTTTTCTAGACATTGGCCTAGGCAAAGAATTTATGAAGAAGACCCCAAAGGCAATCACAGCAACAACAAAAATAAATAAATGGGACCTGATCAAACTAAAAAGCTTCTGCACAGCCAAAGAAACTATCAAGAGAGCAAACAGACAACCCACAGAATGGGAGAAAATTTTCGCAAGCTACACATCGGATAAAGGGCTGATAACTAGAATCTAGTTAGAACTCAGTAAAATCAGCAAGGAAAAATCAAACAACCCTATCAAAAAAAAGTGGGCAAAGGACATTAACAGAAACTTTTCAAAAGAAGACAGAATAATGGTCAACAAACATGAAAAAATGCTCAACATCTCTAATCATCAGGGAAATGCAAATCAAAACCACAATGAGATATCACTTATCTACAGTGAGAATGGCCTTTATTAACAAGTCCCAAAACAATAAATGTTGGTGTGGATGTGGAGAGATAGGAACACTCTTGCATTGCTTGTGGGACTGGAAACTAGTTCAACTTCTGTGGAAAGCAATATGGAGATACCTTAAAGTGATACAA
>VBSM01000272.1:1592738-1614149 GCA_008086735.1 Cheirogaleus medius
GATGTATTTTTTAAGGTTTTGTGGTTACAGCTTGTCATTCACAGTGAGCTCTATCTTGGTGTCCTAGAGACTGGTAAATACAGCGGGGCGCCTCCCCTCCGCACTCCCCGTCCCCCGCAGTGATTGCGCCCAGCCCTTCCAGCCAGTGCTGCAGTCAGCTCTGGCACTGGGGGCAGCGGAGCCTCCGGACATCCCATTTGGTAAGGCGAGTCCCAAGAAGACACTTTGCTTCTTCCAAGCCTTTTGGTTGGCAACTAGCACCTCCCCATGGACGTGCCATGTCAGATAGTGGGACACAGCATCGTCATTATCACCTCTGTCTCGTACTCAGGCCTTTCTGTCTTCTGTGCACTGTTTGAAGAGCTTTGGCCATGTTTACTCATTCCACATCACCCTGACTCTGGGGGAGTGGGCACTATCACCGTCCCTGTTTTACAGATGGGGAAATGGAAGAAGAGAGGGCTTAGGTTATGTTGCCAACAGCTGTAAGTGGCAGAGCCTGGCTTTAAACCCAGACAGTCTGGCTCTGACTGCCGTGCTCTGAACTGCTGTGCTCTACTGCCTCTCACGCTTTTCCTGCGGTCAGCAAAATCACATCTAGATGAAAACAATCAAATGCATCAATTCAGCTTTCAGCATCTGCTCATCCTGTGCTGTGTCACCAGTTCGTGGACTTCTCAGGGCCTGCAGTCTTGTCTGCCCACAGCACCCCCTTGCGGAAGTCACCCGCCTCCCCAGTGCCATCTCAGCACTCCTGATCCTGTGTATGTCAGTATTGTGATGGATTTGGTCACTAGCTTGTAACACTGGTCAGGGAAGGGAGCGCAAGTTCCCTGGGAGAATAGAACTGTGGGCATCATTGGGAACACTGTGAGGAATGTCACCTGTCGTCTTCCCACTGAGCCCTATGGTTAGTTTACAGTTTCCACTTTCAGTCTTAAATTGGTCTAGATGTCTTTAGCTTTGGAACCAGGCATCTTTGCCTGGGCAGCACAGCAAGCACATCTCCCATGTCTATTATTGTTAACTCCGTAGCTCATGAAGGAGATCCTGGGTGCATTCACAGGCAAATTCGCCAGACATTTCTGTTCAGTTCAGTGGAAATTTCTTCAAGTACCCTATGCTGAGGATACATGAGTAGAATTGGCATCTTCTTCCATCGTGCTTTCTATCTAATTGAAAATCTGAATGCAAACACCCATGAACTTGGGCAAGAGAAGTAACAGAACGAGACTGAATATCATTTTGTGCTGATATGTGATGGAAACAGGCCAGTTTCCTTTCTAAATTCAAGAAAGAAAAGAAAGTGAAATTTACAGATACCATGGTGTGCCAAGTGCTTTTGCCTATACTATGTCGTTCGATCCTCAGTTGGCTGGTAAGTAAAATATTATTATTTGCATTAATATACATGGCCCTAAAGCCAGAAAGAACAGAAAATAAACTGTGGTGCTGACTCTGTGGACTATAGGTTTGGACTGTGAGGAGACTACATTGGGAATAGATGGAGAATAGAGGACAAAGAAGAAGTTACCCAAGCTCAGGATGCATGAGCCCAGACCCATACTGAACCTAACTTTACATGTACAACCAATCAGAGCAGAGATCACAAGCCACACCTTGTTCTTACTTCTATCTTCACAGTGTTGGGCTTTTACCAGTTACTGAAAAAAGAGTTTCATATTATTGAAAACATGAGTTAATAATAACATTTGAGGGCTCCTATGGGCCAAAACCATGATGGATACTCAGAAAGATAATAGCTTTAAATCATGACCACTATTCTCAAGTCTTTCCCTATGACTTTAATTCTCAATTATCACTTCAGATGCTCCTCAGAGTGTATCTACAGCTAAGAACTAACTATCCCATCATAATATGGGGCAAAGAGTTGGCTCATAGAATTCCAAGAAGCAGCAGGACAGGCCAGACTTTGAGGTTGCTGAGGGTCTCATTGTAATTCCAGCAGACCTTGGGACTTCCAGCAATACCCACATCCTTCAGGTGTTTGACGACTGTGCTTAAGGTTGGCTGGCGCCCATGGTGAGACCTGGGTATGCCCAGTGGAAGGCTGGCTAGCTAGCAGGCTGCTACAAGATTCAGCCAGGACTGGGGCCCTAGGGACTTGAATTTATCAGTGCCACAGAGTTGACTCAACACAAAGAGGCTGCCTTGCACTATCTAAACTACTGATGCTGATGTGAAAAGCAGAAAGCCAGCAAGACGTATAATCACGCACGAGCAATGGACACTGGGCACCGGATGCCAGGCACTGGGTGCCAGTCAGGCACTCACAGGATGGAGGCCCTGACCTCTGTGGACCACCTACCATTTCCAGGTTCATGCACAAGGTCTAGGCAGGAACCTGCTGCTGCTGGAACAAACCTCATAGTCAACCAGAAACAAAGCTCAGGAGACCCAAGTGGGAGGGGGGCATTTTCCCCAGTATAGACACAGCAACCCATTGCAGGGGTACCAGAGAGACAAGTCAACATCTCTTATTCAAAATTCCAAAAGTTCTGAAAAGAGAAAGTCTTTTCATAAGTTTGTTGCCAAAATTCATTCAGTGGAAAAATTATTTATCTCATTGAATGTGAATATTCCTGTAATTAATCACAGAAATAACATTTTTGATTATGGGTGTTGCCCTCAACTCTGCAGTGGATGCTATATAATATAAATTGCATGCATCATGTTACCTTTCTAAATTCAAGAAAACCTGACTTGTGGAACACAGTTGGCCTCAACAACTTCGGATAAGAAAATGTGGACCAGGAGCAGCAAGAATGGCAGTTAATATTTATATGTCAGGCCTTACATCTAAATAGCTTACATCTTTTCTGTATTTTAATCCTTGCCATAATCTTAAGAAATGAATGTTCTCATTTTTATCCCTATTGTAGATATGGGGAAACTGAGACCGAGAGAAATAAAATAACATGTTCAAAGTGGATACACTTAGTGAGTGGCAGAGTTAAGAATCAAACCCAGGCATTCTGGCTCAAAACCCTGTCTTCTTAACCATTGTCCTATGCTAAGTTGAGATAACGTTGACTAGGAAATGTCCTACTGATCCAAATGGCCCTGTTCCCCTGGGCCAGAGCTGCCATCTTACCTGGCACCAGAAACAAGTTCCCATCTTTGGCTAAAACACAAGATGTGCATAAAGGAAAAGTTTCTATCAGAGTGTGCTTACAGCACAATTCCTACTAACATCAATAGTTTAATTTATTTGTGCTACTTAAGCATCTTAACACTGGGTGCAGCTCCTTTTCCCCGAGGCAGAGTCATGCCTGGCTAAGTCGTGGTTGAGAGGGGCCCTGCAAAGCAAAGCAGCGGCTCCCAGTGCCTGGGCCAGCCCCTCACCAGGCCTGGAGCTTGTTGCCAGCCTGTGGAGGGAGCTGAGGAAGCCCTTGAATGCTGGGATGCAAATGCAGCACTTGCTGAGAGATGCACTTCCAGTTTCCAAAGAGGGATCCTAGAACACCTTTTGCACCTGGCTTTCTACCATATCAACATCCACTTTCCTAGGCGGGTTCATTGTTTGCTGTCTGCAGCAATGCTGAGTAGAAGCCTCTCACAGACACTCTGGTAACGTTGAGCGCTTGTGATGCCCTCTTTCCTGGGCTTCCGTCTACTGGGCTAAAATAAATGCTTCTAATTTCCTGTTTGGAAGCCATAGAAATTATTTGATTGCTTCAAAGACCTTCATTCCCCCTACCCCCACCCTGCATTCCCTGTTCCTGTGGCTGCTTTATTGCAAATGCTACAGTGTTGACTTTTTCAGAAAGAATCACACATAACTAAATGAGGATCAAACTAAGTATTTCAGGTGACTCTTGTCCTTGGTGTTGCAGTTCTGTCAGGAGTGTATGCCATCCTCTGCAGTCAGGAAGGTCCCAGAAATGTGTGTTATCCCTGAGCACTCTGGAAGGCTGCCTGGGAAGACGATTAGCTCTGGGAAATGGGATGTTTTTGTGGGGCCACTTAGGCTAGTTCCCTTACAGTGAGGGGTCCCCGGATGAATTTTTGGATGTATTTACTTATCCATTTTCTCCTAGAAGCAATATAGTGGGACAGTTACCAGCATGAGCTTTGGATTCATGCAATCTGGATTCAAGCCCCAACCTGCCCTCCTTCTATTTGTGTGATCTTGGGCAAATTTTTTTAACCATTGTAATTCTCAGTTTTCTCACCTATAGAAGAGGGATAACAACGGAACCTAGTCCTCAGGATCATTTTGAGAGTTAAATGAGATAAAACAGAAAAAGTCTAGTCCAATTCCTGGAACACAAGAAATAAAAGTTATTATTTTTTGTCATTTCACCAGCATTTATTGAATACTTACTAGGCTCCAGGCACTGTTCTAGGAAGTGAAGATACATCAGGGAACATAAAGAGAAACCCTGCTAGCCCAGAGTTGGCATTCTTGTGTTCATGTGCACACAAGCTTGATAGACATGGACCAAGCAGATCAGATCCTCAAAGTGTGACCCAGAGAATGTAGTTGAAGCTTCACAAAAAAATGAGGTTCCCTCATCCAATAAATTACAGAACTCCTGATTATAATCTTATAACCATACAATCTTACTTATAATAATCTTGTAGACCTACCTATGCACGATCCTATGTCACAGGGTCTGAGCATTCCTGTAGTAAAAATGCTAGTGTAATTGATTAAACCATCAGCAATCCCCAGCTCTGGGGCATGGGCTCAACCTCACCACCACCACCACAGAGCTCTCTGGGCAGCCTCTTCTGCATTTCACCCACCTGCTGCTTTATGAGAGGGGCCTTGTCATCCCTGCAAAGAAGGGCTCCTCTTGTTGTGGCTGGCCTGCCTTTCCAGGTGGAGGTCAGGGAGACACCCTCTTATGTCAGTCCCACCAGGCTACCACCACATGCCTTTCCCCTGGGAGTCTTTCCTGAGGAGATGCAGAGGGCAAACCTTGAGCGCTAAATGCCAAACTTCCATTCTCATGCAGAGAATTCCATAAATCTCTGACTGGTTGGTGTTTGCCCTATTTGGAATAAACTCCTAATTGGTTTCTAAAGATTGCTGTTCGCAAATTAAATTCCACTTCCGTTGTACATTATATAAAGAAACATCAACCAGTGACCTCTCGGGCACACGTCCCCTCCTCTGGCTCCTGTGGTGTGATTACATTACTTGGATTGCACTGCTTCCCTCCGACTCAAGATACATGAATTGTTTCTCTTGCTTGTTTAATTGCCCATGTCTTATTACAGAAACAATTTATTGTTTGAGTGTAGCATAAAGTTCAAATATTTTATGCAAGATGAATATGGCCACTGACATTTTTATGCCCTTCTCAAACTCACACATACAAAAATCATGCTGGAAACTTTTCAAAATGTTCGTGGCCAATAACCGCAAGATGTCAAAACCTCCTCAAGTTGATTGTTCTAAAAAAAGTAAAGATTCTTAAGAATGTGTTTCCTTCTATAACATTGCTAGAGATTTTGGGTAATATTAACACAAGGCACTGTGTTGAATGAATAACTTTGAATAACTTTCCTAGGTGTGAAAGTGCCTTGGAAAATACCTTGGGGATGATCTGTTGATACACACAACAACCTGGATGAATCTCCTGAGAATTACACTTAGTGGAAAAACCAATCCCAAAGGCCTACGTACTGCATGTTTCCATTTATTTAACATTCTTGAAGTACAAAATCATAGAAATGCAAAACAGCTTAGTGGTTGCCAGGGCTGAAGAGGTGAGTGGGGACAGGAGGAAAGTAGGTGTGGCTACAGAAGGGCAGTGAGAGGGATCCTTGTGGTGGTGGAAATGTTCTGCATCTTGACCATACCAGTGGCACTAACCTGGTTGTGATACTGTATGATAGCTTTGTGCCATGTTATCACTGGGGAAAACGGGGAAAGGGTACACAGGATTTCGCTGTATTATTTCTTATGACTGTATGTGAATCTATAATTATCTCCCAAAAAAGCTCAATTGAAAAAACATATTGGGAAATAAGGTGGATCAATGGCTAGATAAATGAATAGCTATATGATAAAGGAGGATATGTGGGTATTCACTGTAGAATTCTTGCAACTTTTCTCCATGTTTGAAAATTTTCATAATAAAATGTTGGAAAAAATATATCATAAAAGTGAGCAATTGCCTAATGGAGGACAGATATGGGATGGGACCTAAACTGTGCAGTGCTGGAGAGCAACGCTGACCACTTGGCCCCCGGCATGGAGCAGAGAAAGACCAAGTGCCCATTCTGTGTGTGAAGGAATCCCCTGAGGTGAGAGACTAGGGTTCTCCCTGCCCGCCCCCCTCCCACCCATGGCCAGAGAGAGGAACCTGAGCCCCACCTTGGAACTATGCTGGATGACAACTGCAGAACAGATTCAGGAGCCTTGGCATGAGTTCCAGGAATGCAGGAGTCTAGATAGCCTCAGGCAGCTGCCCGTCTCTTGTCCAGCATCCTCAGGAGCTAAGTGTATAAGAACAAGCCCCAAGAAGCTCATGATATGTATTTGAAAATATATGAATAAGGCATTCAGTCAAATTGAGTCCCAACCATTTCTCAACAGTGGTCATGCTGACACTTCATTACCAAAATAATAAAATCCAGCAGCAATCCACTGGCCTGCTCCCAGCTCAGTACCTATGCTTCAACTGGTTGCTCAAAGGCTGGTGCTGCTGAGGAGTCTGAGAAGCCAAATCTCTGCATTCCAGGGACACCGCATGATTCAGTTCTCTTGCCCTCTATCCTCCTTTCCCTCTTCCTCCCATCCCAGGCCTTGGGGCCATATTGGCTTTCCTTTGACAAAGCAAAAGCTGAACTGATGCTTCTCATGTGGTTATTCGAGACAGCTAGAAACCACTCAAGCAAGTGAGGAAGCGAGTGCGGGGAAAGCTGCCCTGTCACTCTGGCAGGCTGAGATCCTGCACCCACTCTCACCTGCTCCACCATTCCTCTGGGGCTCTTTAGACCCAGCTCTCCAGTCTTTTTCCTGCCAAGATCTTCTCTTACAAAGGCAAAGGAAGCTCTTGCTCCCTGAAATGTGAAGTGCTAACAGTGCAGTGTTCCTTCCTGCCCTAAGGGGATGAAGACACAGCCTTTAATGCTAGTTTTTCCCACGCTCATGGTGTCTCCTGATTGTTGCTCTGAGCAGAATGTGAGGTGGTAGCCCAACCTATATTTTGTTTTTGATGTACAACTATTGTAGAATCTATCACCCTATATTGAAATTATTGCTTTCCTATCTGTTTTTAATAGCCTGTGAGCAGCTTGAGGGACGTGTCTGATCCATTCCCTTACCCCAGGCTAGGGCTTGTAAAGCAAACGCTTAGCCAGCAGATGCCTGGGATGGACGGACAGATGGACAGATGGATGGATAAATGAATAGATGTTTGGGTGCATAGGTGGAATACTGATGGAAGATCAGACCTCGGAGAGCAAGGGAAAGAGGTAGTTTGGGCATTGGTTTCTGATATATGAAACATCACATACTGATCGCAGTGACATGAAGCAAATGTATTTGTTGGGCAGAGGTTTTACCTGGTGGTGTAGCATGGTCAGATGGATAGCCAGCTTAAGAGCAAAAGGATATGTCAAACCTGTTGGCATCTTAGACCTCTATATGATTTACTAAATGAGAAAAGCTAGTCCAGTGCTTGAAGCAAGCTTCAAACAGTAAATACAGCCTGCTGTGTTCTAAATGTTTGTGTTCTTCCAAAATTCATGTTGAGATCCTAACCCCCAAGGTGACAGTATTAGGAGGTGGGGCCTTTGGGAGGTGATTAGGTCATGAAAGCAGAGCCCATGAATGAGATTAGGGCTCTTAGGAAAAGGACCCCAGAGAGATGCTCGCCCCCTCCACCTGTGAGACATAGCAAAAGGCAACATCATGGACCAGAAAGCAGCCCTCGCTGGACCTGCCTGAACTGTAATCTTGGACTTCCCAGCCTCTATAACTGTAAGAAATAAATTTATGTTGTTTATATTTATGTATAAGGTGCCCAGTTTATGGTATTTTGTTATAGCAGCCTAAACAGACTGACATTGCAATTTTAGAAATGATCTTTGGACATCGTGTAAATCCTACAGATGATGCTAAGCTGATGTCTGTAGAGGGGATCCTCCCAAATCACCCCACTGTAGTTTGGCCTCTCTCGGGTCTTGAATAACATAAAGTTCTTGAGGACAAAAACCTTCTAGGGTCTCAGAAGACTTCATTAGCAGTGTGAGGCCAAGCCCAGCAGTTCCTGAAGGCAATAAGAGGTCTCAGGCTCAGCCTTTAAAGGAGGAAATAATTCTTCCATTTTATTATAGGTCAACTATTTCTTCACAGTGAAACATCTTTTGTAGACCCCCTCCCGATTCAGACCTTTCTCATCACCATCATGATCAAATTCCATGGTTGAGCTTTGGGGAGGAAGGTATGGTCAAGAGATAGAGGGAACCATTATTAAGAGGCAATAGAGGTCTCAGCTTCTTTTGGGGGACTCCCACCATCTCACGATGTCACTAACGAGTCCTTCCTATCTGAAACAGACACATTCTCTCTCCTTCCTGGCTCCAGAGTGGTCAATATCCCCCTCCCCCCATCATCCAATGAGGAGCTCCCCAACTGCACAAATCCTAACCCTCTACGTTAAAAGTGTCGAAGTCTATTCCCATCACAAAAAGGAGATTGGAAAAGGCTGTAAGATTTTTATAAAATGCAGAATGTTTCATGAGCAGAGAATGAACCATCACAAAAATACCTTCCACAGGAAAATACACACGGCAAGACAAATTCAGGTCAAGGCAAGTCTAAAATATCTAGTGACTGTCCCCTTAAATTAGGTTGCCCATTATAGCTCATCTCCAGTGTAGAAGAGTACTCCACACCAGGTGCTCAATAAAGGCCTGTATTTTCTCAACTGGTCCCGTGTTCAGTCTCCTCCACAATCTGTCACCCAACTCCGTTGTCTCTTTATTATTCTTTCCTAGATAAGATTGGGAATCAGTTACAGGAGGCACTGAACTGTAAGATCCGTTTAGGTAGGAACTGTGACGTTTCAGCTTGTTTTTGAACTGCAACACCTAACCTAACGCCACGTACTTGATAGTCCTACCTGTAATTTCACTTCCCCTGACTGGCCTTTGCCGGGTGAAAGATTTCAGGTCAATTCAAGCCATGTAGGATAGCGATCAGGAGCACGGACTTGGGAGCCAGACTTTTTATGTTCAAATCCTGTATCTGCCACTTTCTAGCTGTGTGGCCTTGAGCAAGTCCATTGTGCCTCAGTTTCCTCACTTGAAAAATGAGGATAATAGTGGTACAGATTATTGGTAAAGGATATCATTGGATTACTGTGGGGACTGAATAAATGAATATATTTAAAATGTTTAGAATAGTGTCTAGAGCACAGTACATGCTAAATAAATGTTAGAAATCGACTTTTAAATTGAAACCTGTGATATAGCTTGTGATATAGAAGCACAGGGGCTTCAAAGAAATACACACATGTATGTTTCATTTTCACCTCAAAAGCTTACTGGTGCTGCAAACCTAGTCAGGTTTCTTTACCTTAGTGAGTTCCAGTCCCTTATCTGTGAAATTGGAATAACAGATCTAGCCATAGGGCTATAGAATTTCATGAGATAATCTGTGAGCCATGCTTTCCAGTGAATGCTAAGGCACCCTCTCCGGGTCCTCCTTCCCCCTCATAGTGCCCTTTTCCTTCCTCCTCATGGTTTTCTACTCTGACCATCTATCCCCAGGGGCCCTCCTGGACTCTCTGCTCTTCTTCCTCCATGCACTCTCTTTGTGTGATCTCCTTCCTGCCATGGCTTTGGTCACAATTCCTGCAGGCTGATGTTCCCAATCCCTATCTCCTGCCCAGATCTCCCACTAAGTTCTAGTCCCATGCACCTTCCCATGCAACATCTTTACTGGTCTGCTCTTCCCCACAGACACTCAAGTCAACATGTCCAAGGCTGAACTCATTACCTCTCCTCCAGACCTGGCCCTCCTGTCCTGAATATTGCACCAAATGATGCCAACACCCACCCAGTTACTCAGCCAGAAACTCGGTGTCTTCTTTAACTCTTTTCACCACTGACATTTCAACACTCTCAAAACTTTGTTGGTTCTACCTCTGTAATTCTTATTTCTAATACCATATCCCTCTCCCTGACCCTGGTCACTCGCTTAGTTCAAGTCACCTGACTGGCCATCCCTCTGTCTTCCCCACCTCTGCTCAGTCCATTGGATTTCCATCGTGAAACCGCAGTACAGTTTTCTAGATTTTTAGAAGAGAAATCCAGATATGATTTTTTCATGGTTTAAAAGACTTTAGTGTACCCTACTCCCCTAAGAATTGAGCCCAGCTCTTCAGAGGTGTAAACGTCTCTGATAATCTGACCCAGATTCCTCCTCACTCAGGACCCCTGTTCCTGTCTCAGTTCCAAGTCTCGGGTCCTGCACGTGCAATGCGTTCGCTTCCTGTGCTTCCTCCTGACTCTCGCTTCACACATCGCTTGCTCTGCCCACCACCTTCACATACATGACTCTGCATCCTGCGAGTCTCTAAGTCTCAGAGAAGCTGACCTCCCCAGAAGCTGCTCCTGGGCTGTGTGAGGTGCTCAGCTCCAAGCTCATGCAGTGCCATGGGGCTGTCTCCATTCCAGGATTCACAACAACAGTTTGGAAGGCTGTTTATATCTCCTTTCCCCACTGGCCTATGAACTTTATGAGAAAAGGGATACTTCGTCATATACTCTATATTTATCCTACCTACCATATAGTAGTCATTCAGTAAAAATGAATGAATAAAAAAGAATTGGTGGATGTCAGTTGACATTTCCTTCTACTCTATAAAGCTCATCTAACAGGAGTTCAATATGAATGGGCAAAGTTTTCCCTGCCATAAATGGTCTGATACTCTTCTTCACTCTATTAGAATTGGTGGTATCATCCCAGACGCCCAGAACACAAAGCTTTCTTGCCCTCCACTGCAATGACCTACATCCAGGTGGTTCTCAGGATGTATGTTTAGCTTGGATCATATTTCCTCCTTCCCCAGCCCCTCTTCCAGAGGGGACTAGCTGGTGCTCTAGAATAGGCTATTGCAAGCTATGGACCAAGGGCCAAATTCAGCTCACTGCCTGCTTTTGTAAAGAAAGTTTTATTGTAACACATCCACGTTTGTTAATTTATGTATTGATTATGACTTTTTTCATGCCACAATGGCAGAGTTAAGTAGTCAGGACAAAGATCACATGGCCTGAAATGCCTCAAATATTTACTCTCTGGCCCTTAACACCTGGACACCTGCTCTAAAGCCTTGTTCAAGACTATCTGGGCCCATTCAGCTCGGTGTTGAGATTCAAATATGCAAGGCATAACCCAAGAGAGGGTCACGGTCTCAAATCCAATTTCCATGGCTGAAAGGCATTTCTAATACCTTTTCTTTGATAATGCTTTATGTTTTTCTAAGTAATCTTATATTCATTAAGGAAAAGATCTTCAAATACAAATGCTACTGTTCCCAGGTGAGGTTGTTGCTGCCGCTCTCCAGACCACACCTTGAGTTTCAAGGCCATTGAGGATAAGCTCTGGAATCTCACTGCCTGTGCTTTGTGAATTTGAAGAGCTCAGGTACTTAACTCTCAGGGTCTCAGTTTCCACCTCTGTAAAATGTAGACAATGAAAGTAACATCTTACAAGCAAGGTCATAGTGGAGAGTAGATGGTTCATGTAAAGCTCTTATCACAGTGTTTGCTTTACTTAAAATGCTTAATAAATGTTGGCTGTTATGGTCTTGTTTGACTATGTGCTGGTACCATGGCAAAAAATTCCTTATCACAGTTAGATTCCTAAAACTTTCTTTCCTTCATACTACTCCTGTGCATGAAATCTTCTATATATCTCTATGCCTACCTGAGAGGATCAAAACTGGGGCTCCATCCATTTCCCCCATTCTGATGTCATTCAGCCTTCTGTTCCCATCGGTGGGTCTCCTCACTGCTCTGATCACTCTTGCCCTTTTGTTTTATTCATGCTGTGCCCCGAGCTTGCATTCTCACACTCTTCCTCTCCCCCCAGCAGCAGCTCCACCTCCTGCAGAAAGCCAAGCACGACTGTGGCCATCACCCATTGAGCTATCTTCTTTCTCAGAGCTCATAAGACCCCAGAAGAGGTGGCTTCACTAGACATGAAATTGATCTCCTTGGCCTTTATTTATCTGTGTTAGCTTCTCTTAGCCTCAGTTTCCTCAACTGCAAAATAGGATTAACAGCATTTATCTTTCAAGGTAGTGTGAGGATTAACATGATATAACAAATGTTTCTAGCACATTCAGTCTCAAAATATATTCATTGTTGTCCTTCATGCTTTTAGCACATGACCTTTTCCACATAGCTAGGCACAAAGGACTCATAAGTGTACATTGCCCAAGATAGTGATGTTGCTCCCTCAGAGCCAGGTAGGGGCCCTAACAGTCCCATACCAGTCCTTGCTACCCAATTCTTTTCACAAAGATGTTCCATGTCAGCCATGTAGCCCTCCAAGCAGAAGGGTGGTAGTAGAGGAGAGATTAAGTGCTTCTGGATATGGAAGCAGAGTGGTCTGTTTGGGGAGAAATTTAAATGCATGTTGGTGATAACAGTGCTAACTGACAAATCAGGGCCTAAGCTGTGTCCAGTACTGTGTAGCTTTGGAGACCCACCTGTGGGTCTGAGTGGCTCTAATGAATCTCTGGTTTGCTGTGACTGACAGAGAGTCTAGTCTTCATCTAGCTTATCTTACCACTATTCCCTGATGAGAAACACTTGCTGTCCACCTTGTCTGTGACAGCAGGTTCCAGAGCTGTTTTGCCAGTGGTGCTAGGAGAGGCAGGGGTTGGGCGGGAAGCCCCAGACCATCCCAGGTCTCCCAAGCACCCTCCCACTGAGCAGACAAATGCCTTCTCATGCTAGGAGTGGATGGTAGCGGGGGCTTGTCTTCCTGCAAGGCTTAAACCCTGCTTTGAGCTAGATGATTAAAGAAGGTGAGGGCACTTTCTTTACTGGAAGAAAGGGAATGAAGAAGAATAAATTGCTTGAGAAATGCCAGAGATGTGGAGAGGAGGTAGCAGTGAAGAGCAGTAGTAGGAATGAGGCTGCAGAAAATCAAGTGGTTGGTCATGGGTGGTGACTGTGGAAGATGGTGTTGAGAGGACCCTTGAGATGCTGGGGTCCTGGAACTGCCTCTGCTTGCTACTCACTGTGTGTCCTTGAGCAAGTGTTGGCCTTATTCTGAGCCTCAGGTATCAATTCTGTAAAATCATCAATTTGGATTGGATGATTTCTAAGGGCCTTTCCACACACCTGAAATTCTGCTATCCTTTGGGAAAGGGACTCTACAGCTGTATTTTTAAATATTTACCAAACACTTAGATATCACCTACTTTGTACTATTCAAAGAATTTTAAAATTAAAATTGTCTCTTTTATACCTTAACACAGCCATAAGTGTTTACTATTTTTAACTGTAATTTAAAGATGTTGCTCCACTGTCCTTTATTTTTTTTTGTAGAGATAGGATATTGCTGTGTTGCGCAGGCTGGCCTTGAACTTCTGGCGTCTAGCAATCCTCCCCCCTTAGCTTCCCAAAGTGCTGGGATTACAGGTGCGAGCCATTGTGCCAGCCTTTCCATTGTTGTCTGACTTGCATTGTTTCTGATGAGAAGTCTGAGACTCTACTGTCAATCTATGTTTCTCTATGAGTAATATGCCTTCTTTTCTGGCTAATTTAAAGCTTTCACTCTCTAATATTTATTTTCAGCAAGTTGATTAAGTAAGATGTACCTTACGTGTTTTCTTCATTTCTTCTGTTTTGAGGTTCACTGAGCTGCTTCTGGGTTTATGGCTTCCATCAAATTTATTAAATTTTAAACCATTATTTCTTCAAATAATTTTTCTGTCTGAAAAGCCACTGTCATTTTCTGCAAGTCCAATTACATGTATGTTAGACTGCTTATTGTTTCATCCCATAGCTCACTGATGCTCTGTTTATTTAATATTTCAATCTTATTTTTATCTTTTTATTTAATTTTGAATAGTTTCTATTGCTATGTCTTCAAGTTTACCACTCTTTCTCCTGCCATGCCTAATTTGCTTTTAATCATATTCAGCTTATTGTTAATCTTGATATTGTTTTTGTTCATCTCTAGAAGTTCTATTATATATAATATGTAACATGTATTATATATGTGTATATATATATTTATTTTTAAATGTTACTGTTTTTCCTTATCTGCTCATGCTTTTTCTTCCTTCTTGAACATATGGAATATATTTATAATATTATTTTAATGGCCTTATCTATTCTATTATTTGTGTCACTTCTGGGTCTGCTTCTATTACTGTTTTTTCTCCTCATTATGAGTCATGTTTTCCTGCTTTTTTGCATATCAAGTAATTTTTTTACTGGATTTGGGACATTGTGAATTTTGTGTTGTTTAGTTGGTGATTTTCTTTTTTTTTTTTTTGTATTTCCTTAAATACTTTGGTACTTTGTTCTGGAATGCACTTAAATTATTTGGAATCAGTTTGAGCTTTTCAAGGCTTTTAAGCATTTTTATGTCGTACCAGGTCAGCTGCTTTCTAGGGATAATTTATCCCCACTACTGAGGTACTACTCCATGTCTCCTATATTACAAGGTTTTTGTTCACTGGCTGGTGGAAACACAAACTATTCCTAGCACTGTAAGAGCTCCATGGATTATTCTGCCAGCCCGTTTCAGTAGTTCTCTCCCCAGCCTTGGTAGTTTGCTCATGTGCATGCTCTGATCCGTACTCAGTCAAAGACTTGAGAGAAACCTTCTGTAGATCTCCAGAGGCATCTCTCTGGGCATCTCCTTCCTCTGTGACACTCTTCCCCACAAATTATAACTACCTGGACCTTCCCAAACTTCAGACTCTGGCTTCTTGGCTCACAGAGACTGCTGAGTTATGTGTAGGTACTCTCTCCCTGCGCTGCAGCCTAAAATCTCTAGCCAGGCAGTGAGTTGGGGCATAAGACTTACCTCATTTATTTCTCTTCTTTCAGAGATCATTATTCTGAGCTGTCTATAGCACCATATCTGAAAACCATCGTTTTATACATGTTCTTAGTATTCTGTTTATTTAAGGCAAAAGGTTTGTATTATTCCATAATAATATGAAGTGGAAGTCCTATTAGATATTGTTTTTGTCTTTGTTTTACAGATGGTGAAACTGAGGCACAAAGAGGGTGAAAAATTTGCCCAACCTTGCACAGTTAACAGTTACCCAGGGATTTGAAGTCATGTTCTTAAACTTTAGAATCTGCTGTCTCAAAAGCATTTCTGTGAATCTAGTCAAAATCTTTACACATTATAGTTTGGTATTTCCCAATTACAGAGGAAGAAAATCAACATATGTCTGCCCATCAACCATCAACCTATCCAGTATGCAAAGGGACATGCCCATTCTATTCATCTATGTGTTCAGAGATGATCATGGATATTTTCTAAGGCATCCACCCCAATACTGTATTTGCATCCTGTCTCAGATCTGAAGAGAGGAGACATTTCTCCTGACCTTTTGGGGTCACAGGACAAATTTCAAGAGCCTCAAGTTGTGACAGATATTTGTACTGAATAGAAATATAATCTGACTTTTCAGTGCTATCTGGAAAATTTCTGTTTTCAGAGCACAAACCATTTACCCAAACAGTGTAAAGAGATTATGGTTCACCCTCTACACTGAATTATACATGGTTTTCAGCTAGGTAAAGTTCTCTGTGTTCTATTTTAGTAACATTTCCTGCACAGAATAGAAAAAAAATCTATACTTTCCAGAAGCAACTATTCTTGATATATTTTACTTCTTCCAGGAAAAAGAAACAAGTCTGAACCTGATCCATTTTTTTACATCCCATTTTATTTGGTGATCAGAAATTCATCTTCATTTTCAAAAGTGGAACTTTCTCTTCATGTTTCAAGACATTAAAAGAAAAACACAGAAGCCAATTTGGCCCAAATTTTAAAACATCTATTGTGGCATACTCATTATGAGATCTTTTTAGAATTAGGCTGACTAATCCTGCTTAACACATGAGGAGTGTTTGCTATTAAGCACTGTGCCTTCTTAGAATACCATGTCAAAACCATTTTAATTTGAGTTAGGGGTGATTATAGAAATGTCAGTCTTAAAAAGACTATTTCAAGAATGCCTCACAGCTGTATTTGGATTTGGCTACAAAGAAATTTGTGATGCATTGAAATAATAGAATGATTAAGGCAAGAAGGGATTTGAATTCCAGAGTTTTAGTTCAGCATTCATCGTGTAAAATACAATGTATGTGGGTCTAAAAGGAAAGTTACATTGCCCAACTGAATTGAAGGCATTCATTTGGGGGGAAAATCAAAGTGACACATGGAAAAATATGTCTGTACATTTCCCAAATGTATTCTGCATCTCACCATCTCTCCCAGCAATCTTTTGCCACATCGGTTTTCAGAAAGGCCTCCATAACCCCAGTGTTTCCTGCTAGTCTCCCCTGATACTGGTTGTGAAATGAGGCAGAGTGGTTGGTGGCATGGAAAGCAAAATGAGATAACGTCACAATTTCGATTCAGTTCAGACCTGCAACTCATTTTTGTTAGAGTTGTAGAATATATACACACACACACACACACACAAATAAATACACTTATGAATACACATGCACACTACACATGTGAGCTCTATTTATTGACGCTAAGATGCCATCAGTTGTCAGATGCATCATTATTTTATATACCACCAGGAAAGGAAAAACATTGCCAGTTAAGCCATGGCACAATGCCTTTTCATTACTTAGAACTTTAACTTTATTTTGTTTTAAAAAAGAGTTTTTAAACAAATATATGAATGTTATCACTCTTACGCATACTTAAAAGTGATCGTATAAGAACAGGTACAATGAAATAGTTGAGATGTTCCCAAATCGTCTTCATATTCAGAGGATGCATTTTCTAATCATTTGCAATTCAGAGTTATCCACGCCCAAGTTTTTCCACACAATATCATCGTCTGTGTTAGTAAGAGCATTGCTAATGTAATATTTCCTAAAAGTGTCTCATGTTCATATCTAGGACTTTCTTTGAGTGCTAAAAACCATTCTGTAAACTTTGATGTGTATACACTGTCAATGACAACTACATCTGGCCAGGCTACAGCCTGGCCAGAGATTGTGATATGCCATTGATGGTAAGACACATTCTAATTTCAATGATAAAATATGAAAAATATATGCATCTTAAAAGAGGTAAAATTACATACATATATATAAATACTTGTGTTTATATATATATGTATATATGCATACACACATATACCACAGTTAAACATTTTTTGTGTTGAAAATGCTACACTAAAATAAGTTGGTATAGCAACACTTATATTTTTTAAAAAGTAGAATATAAGATAAAAAGTATTATTAGCCATTTCATAAAGATACGGGGGCCAATCCACCCAACAATGATAAAATTCACATTATTTTTAAAAACACAATGAAATGTTTAACAAAGATGACCATGTTAACAGGAAATAAAATAAGACTTAATAAATTTCAAAAGATTAAAATCATAAAATGAACATTTTTAAAAGAAAAGAAAATTCTATCTTGTAGGCTCTCACTCCAAAGAATGGGATGTGCCTTTCTACCTTTCCTGGGTGCAGGCGTTCCGTCTGTGCACTTACCTCTGAATTTCCCCAAGCCCAGCCCAGCCCTGGCCATAGAGCTCTGCCTTAATTGCACCTGGATATCCCACTCTTTTTATGGTAGTACTTACTGAGCAAGTTATCATGAACAAAGAAAATAGGGAGACCTGACTGCGTTGTGGGAAGAGAATGAGATTAGGAAACAGAAGAAGATTTGAGCCCCTACCTAGCTGTAATGTTTACCAGCTGTGAGGCCTTGGGCAAGTTGCTTACCTTTCCTGAGCCTCACTTCCTCCTCTGAACATGGCCATGGTGTAATACCACCTTAACAGGTGTGTTGAAAGGGCAGATGAGATAACACTTACAAAGATGTAAGATGGCACACTCAGGGACTGCACTCATATTGCTGGCATGCTGACACACTTCTCACAAGCCAAGAGGTGGGGACATTGCTGATGGTAGATGCTCCTTGATCTTGCTGTTAACAAAGAAACAGAATCGAGTTAGGGAGGAAGGGAAACTGCAATGAGCCAGCTTTGAGAGGTTGACACAATTAAAACTGACCTGGGGGAAAGGGTGTTCTGAAGCTGGGGTAAAAGATGTTTTAAATACACTACTAGGGCCCCTGCCTCTATACTCTCCTCTCCATCAGAGACTCTTCCTCTTCTAGATGACAGTCATACCATCATCTGGGAGACCTACTGGGGGAAATGGCATGTGTCTCCTGTTACCAGGTTGTAATGTACCAGGACCCCAGGAGATGAGGGACTGTAACTGTTGCCAAAGTGACAGATCATGGGAAAGGATAATGCACAAAACCAGCTTAGAAATCGTGACTTGTAAAGTTATGGTTCTATGTGTTCTGTTCTTAATATTTTTAGAAAGATAGTAAAATTTAAAAAAAAAAAAGAAGAAGAAGAAAGAAAAGAATACTAAGAGTGCCACCTCATGGTGATTTATACCCATTTTGTCAAATTGTGCCTGCCCATCCCTACCACCAATGGTCAGGATGGTAAATAGTTTTCATATCTCCAGTCCATTGGCAGTGTCTTCCAGGAATGCTCCGTTGGCCAATATCTAAGGCTACAGCCATGTTCAGTGAGCAGGTGTGTGAAGATGAGGGATGACGGAGAGGAGAGTGGATTCAGTGTTCCTGAACCCACAGACTTTCGTCTGTGGTCCAGGCTACTAGTCAAGATCTACTATTGAGAATGAACATGTGAGACGTGGCTGAGGAAGGAGTTGATCCTGATCTTAGCTCTGATCATGACAGATATCCTGTCGCTGTTCCCAGGCATCCTGCCCTGATCCTACTTTCCCAGACTTTTCTGGCACAAGCAGTGCGACTTTGTATTCATTCCATCATTCAATCATTCATTTAACAAACTTTGCTTGGACACTTGTGTACCAAAGATTGTGCTGGAATCTTGGGGCAGTTCTGTGAACAAGACGAATGGAGCCCTTGGAGTCTTGCTGTCAGAAAGGAAAGTGCCTTCAACAGCTGCACACTTTTTAACCCCATTGCCTTGTGTGCTGCAGAGGACCTGTAAAGTGTCTGATGGATATAAAATGTGGAAGACACCTGGCCTATCGCAGGAATCAGTGGTTTCCTTGAGAAAGACTCATCGAAACCACGTTGCCATTTTTAAATGCATCTTCAATACTTTAGAGGAAAATCTGTCTTTGAGAGATATGAGCCAAAATAGTAAGAAAGCACATTTGAAATATAACATTGGAAAAGGTGGCCCTATGTCTTCCATAGGCTGACTTCTGAGAGTATTTTTTACTTAAAAAGCCATTTCAGAGGCCTGGTGTGCGTCATCCTGAGCATCTGTTCCTTGTGCTCAGCCTCCCAGAGCCCAAGGAAATTAACTTTTCCCAATCTAAGACAGAGACCCGGCTTCCGCTCCAGCTCTTTCCACTTGGCTGGGAACCACGGGGTGTTTATAGACCTCAAGGGTTTTGACAGTGGCCATCGCTTTCCCACAGGGGCACTTAACGAGCATCGAGAGCACATGGGACTCTGAACTTTATGAGAGGACACGATGCCCATTCCCCAGGCTGCCTGTGTCTGGCATTTACAGAGGCAGTGGGGCCTGACCGAGTCCTCACTGCCCAACAGCCTGTGGAGGAAAAGTGCTCATTCCCAGAGTGTCTGTCTCCCCTAGGAACACTGAGATGTCACGCCCCTGCCCTGGAGGACAGCCTGAGCTGGCCTGTGTTGTCCCTTGTTTGGGACTCACACATAGGAGCTGCTCATACGCTGCCGTAGTCAGTGTACTTTTTATGTGCTTGTTTTTATCAGCACCCTCTTGTGTCCCTGTTACCTCACTCACTGTTAAGCTCTGATTCTTGCCGAGCCATTGTGGCCCCTTGCTCTTTTCCTCTACCCTGGACCTCAGAAGCATGTTTGCCAATTGCGTGCGTCCCATTTTCCAAACCCCACCCTGGGGCAAAGTCCTTCTCAAATCCCATAGCTCACCCTCTCCCACGTGGTGGAGTGCAGCAAGCGGCCAGCAACACGGGAGGTGCACACGATAAAGCCCGCTGGTAATGGACAGGGATAAAAATGCACTTTGATCTTCCCTTCCCAAGTTAGGATAGGACTTCTCACTCTCCAAGGGCTAATTTGAGACTCAGTGTTTTAATGCAGGTTTCAGAAAGGAAGCCACTGATGGGGAAATGATTAGCTAATGGTGTGCTTCCCCGTAAGCACGTCATGGAGGGGTCTTGGTGTCCTGAGACCTAGGTGATGTTGCTCTCTTTTTCTTGTGGTTTAGTAGATGAAAGGAGGTTTTGGTGAACACGGGGAGAAGAGGGAGAGCCCATGGCATGTGTATATATGTGCACACGACTGCAAACTAGTGCAGGTGGCATGGATGCCCACGTGGGTGTCAGCATATAGTGAAAGTGCCACCTTTGGGCTTGACTGCCACAGCAACACAGGCAATGATCACCACTGTATTGTCCTGAGAACGTGAACATAGTAGACTCTGAGAGAGTGAACGGAGCTGAGGGTCTTGCTTCTCAGAGTGTGGTCCATGGTCTAGCAGCATCAGCATCACCTGGGAGCTGGTCAGAAATGCAGACTCTCAGGTCCCCACATTTACTGTGTCAGACACGGCATTCTGACATGATCTCCAGGAAGTTCACAAGCAGGCTCATGTTTGAGAAGCACACTCCCTGCATTGCACAGGTGAGAAAACAGGCCAAGACTAAGGCTGCATAGTCAGTCCATGTCAGAGCTGGGACTACAGCCGGCCTGGCAAAACACAGAACATACCTGGCTCCTCACAACCCAGGCCTCTGTGCACATGTCCCCTGCCCATTCTGTGATTCCTCTCAGGAGCTAGACCTGTTAAGGCGTCAGAGGGGTAGTGGAGAGGAAGGCTGTCTGCACTGAGTGCTGAGGGAAGAAGCGCTCACATCTGCGCCCAGTCGTGGCTAAGAGGAGCGGAGTTGTCAGGCCAGAGGTCTCCTAGTGCTGCCTGCACCTGGATGTGGCCCTCTACACGGCGCCACCTGACTGATGTGGCGGGGATGGGGTGGGTGCAGAGAGGGGCTCCCTGATGGTGGGGGTTGTGATGTGATAGTTATTAATAGCTAGAAGGGAATTACTTTAGTGTGAAGCCAAACTCACATCCCTGCCATTCAGGACATTATGGAGTGTGGGACCTGTCCCACAACCTTCAGGAAATGCCATCTCCCCTTCTTCTTTGTTTTCTTT